>CAUYQG010212731.1:0-66444 GCA_963574415.1 Tarsius wallacei | reverse complement strand
GGATGGTGAAGTTTGGAATTCTATCGAACCTGTCACCTAAATAGCACATGGAACCCCACAGTTAGTTTTTCAACCCTGCCCTTCTTTCTGACCACATGCCGAAGACTAAAACAAGACCCCTACCTATCCCCATCCCCCACAAACATCGCTAAATGGATCCGCGACCTAAAAGTAAATCCTCACCCAGTACGAAACTTATCCAATGCTCGAGCCACCGAGCCCGGCTCAATCCTTTTCTTATAGTAGTTGTTCAAGGTCCACTTATGAGTGAGAACATGGGATACTCAGTTCTTTGTTTCTGTGAAAGATCACTCAGTATTATAGACTCTAAGTCCATCCAGGTTGCTGTGAAGTTCATGATTTTGTTCTTCTTTATTGCTGTGTAATATTCCATCGTGTACCACATTGTCTGACAAAGGCCTATCATCTAGGATCTACAAGGAACTCAAGCAAGCTGAAAAAAACCAAACAGCCATTACAAAGTGGGCAGAAGGTATGAATAGACAGCTCTCAAAAGAAGACATATGAGCAGTCAACAGATACATGAAAAAATGTTCAACCTCACTAGTCATCAAATAAATGCAAATTAAAACTACACTGAGATACCACCTAACTTCAATCAGAATGACCATCATCAATAACTCAAAAAATAACCGATGCTGGAGAGGATGTGGTGAAAAGGGAATACTTCTATACTGTTGGTGGGAGTGTAAACTAGTACAGCCTCTGTGGAAAACAGTGTGGCGATTCCTAAAAGTTCTAAAAATCAACCTTCCATATGACCCTGCAATCTCCCTACTGGGAATATACCCAGAAGAACTCAAATCACTCTATAAAAAAGATACCTGCACACGTGTGTTTATCGCAGCATTGTTCACAATATCAAGAACATGGAACCAACCATGCTGTCCATCAAAAGAGGACTGAAAACCTTTTATATGAAAAAATGATATACTTACTTTTGTCTTTTATAAACTTTGAAACAATCTAATTTTAGAGACCAGTGCTTGAAAAATGTTTGTCTCTTTTTTTGAATTAGTACACTTGTTTATGTACAATAATCTTAAATAACATAATATGCTTTGTTTTTTGCCTTGCCTTACATTAGCTGCTCTCAGCTTATCTTTTATTTTTTTTTTCTGGTACAATTATCTTAATACCTCTTTACTTGGCTTACATTTTTATCTTGACAATTTTAGTGACATATTTTATTGAGAACATTTTAAACTTTTTTTAGCAATAGAAAACATGTAGATTAAAATTAAATAATAATGTGTAACTAGTTGTAACTCAGTTTTGCTAGAAATTGATATTTTTAACTATTTACATTACATGTAAACTTTCGGCAGTTAAAAATACTATGGAAGACACTCATCGAGTCAACAGTACATCCTCAGGAATCACAGAAATTTTACTGTTCTTAGCAAGACAAGCTACACTCAATTAGTCAACAGAGCAATGCTCTAATGACAGAAAAAATGGGGACACATTAGATTTATTTTGTTCACTTCTGAATGATAATAAGTTACTTTATTTTAGAATTTTTGAAAAACAAATTTGTTTTGTAATCTCTAATGCTTATGTCAATAAAAAAAAGAATATTAGCTTTTTCTGTTAAATAAACTGGCATTAAATAACACCAAAAATGTGTTGTTTTATTATTGGGTCATTTAAAAACTGTAGTTTTTATATCTTACAATTTACTGATAACACACATCACATTGTAACACAAATTAGTGGTATTCTAGAGTGAGTTTATATGACTGTATCTTTTGATTGGTTTATTTATTGATACATTAGATAACAAAGAGCATTAATTAACCCAAGATGGCCATGTAACCATCACTCTAAGGACATTTTCTTCTAAAATAGCATTCATAGGAAAAAATGAATTACAGAGTTTTTTTTTAAAAGATTGACATTGAGTTTTGAATTTTAAGTACACAAGACAAAAAAAGGAGAAAAAGGTTAAGTTATAATAATTAGAAATAGAGATAGAGAAGAAAATTCCAACACCTAATAATAGATTAGACCAGAAAAATTAACATTGGTAGTGGGTTATAACTAACCAAAAATGGAAAAAGAGGAGAAAATTTGACCTTTTGTATTTATTTGAGTAAATGTATATTTGGCTCATATTCAAAAAGATTTTGGATGGAAGAAAATAACTACAAAGAAGCCTATGTTTAAACATCACATTGTGACATAAACCGACGAATGCTAGGCCTCCCGCCTGTCACTCTCGCAGCTGAAGAAAACAAAGCTGGGACCTGGGGAAAGTGGCATGTCCATCAGAACACCCAATTTCCTGGCTTTTGTCATCATGTCACACATTGTGTTTCTTCTAAAATATGCTTTTATATTTTATACAAACCTTTCACGGGTCTGGGGCATGTGACAAGCAGCCTAGAAAATAAAAAAAATAAAATAAAGACTGGTGAAATTTAAAGATGTACCCCTGATCCATCACATTGGCTGACATGAGACACGTCCTGTGGCAGCACGCTGTTGTCACCGTAGGGAGAGGAGATGTTAGCCTTTCATCAGTGACACCTTTGTGACTTCAATCTGTCCAAACTCCAAACTGTATTTGTGTGGGGTATTTCTCTCTCAGTATCTCTACTGTCATCAACTGGCAAAAGGTGAGAGTCGACAGGTCATGGACTACAAAAAGTATTGCAACATATCAATATTGTGTTTCCTCATTTTGCCCAGAGTTTATTCCAAATATTTTAAGAAACGATGTCTAACCCAGAATGCTATGGTTTTATTACCTAACACCAAAGGGTAGACGTGTCTACTCTGACAATGACACCAACTATCACCGAAACACTTCTGATGTCATGTAAAAGCTCATTCTCTATGTAGAGTCCTGAATGCACAGTCAACACTCGACATAGTTGACTGACGTTTACTCCAGACTTTGACCTAGGAAACAATGAATTGACCTAATAGTCTCAGTTAGTTGAATGACAGTCACTACAGCAATCAGGACTGTATTGATCACAAGAGACAGAATCAAACTCATCCTGACTAAGGGTATCTACTGTCTCATGTTCCGAAAACTTAATATCTGCAGGCAGAGGTCAGATCCAAGTCACCAAATGATGTCATCAGGAACTTCTTTGTTCATCTTTTTGTTCTGTGTTCCTGTATTTCCCTCTTTGCTGGATGAGTTCCTTTCATGCACTTGCAAAGACAGTGACTAACAGACCCAGGCTTACATCCCAGCAGCTCAGCAGCCCCAGCCAAAAGACTTTCTCTTTCCAAATATTCCAGAAAAGTTATTCAGATTCACACTCATTAGACAGATGTGTTTCTTTTGTCCCTCCAAAACTCATGACCATGGCCAGAGGAGGGAAGAGCTGATTGGCCAGGGCTGCATCAAGTCCCCACCTTCAGAGTGGGCTCAGAGGGGGTGGGGGAGGGTGGCGGTTTGGACAGATCAAACCCACACAACAACAGGTGAAAAGTGGAAGAGCCTGGTTTGCCAGTTTTAAAGGACTACTCAGATCATATGACCCTATCATCCTTAGTAGGACATACTCTTTATGGTCAGGATGTTTTCTGGACATCTTTCCTTAGGAAAAGGGAACCACATTTGACCAGTTAAATGAGGATTTTCAATATACTCCATAGTCATGGTCTCTATACCTTTTAGCAATTGCTTGATTGTAGACATAACTGATTTACAAGATTCTGTAAATTTCACATATACAAGTTGGTACTTTTTCACATAAATCCCACCAACTCAGGGTCAGTTGCTACTCTCCATATATTTTAAATCCTTGGGGAAAAAAGAGAGCAGCCCACACACCTGTGTGTAGAAAGGCCAACCATAATGCAGGATGCATGCGGTCTAGCAACAGTTCTTTTCACAAGATTCCTTTGCTTGTCTTAGCTGCATGGAAAGCAAGAGACTCTGTGTGCCTAGGTCCAGTGAGGAGACAGCAATCACACAGTAAGTTAAGCTGGGAAGTTCGACATAAGGAGTTACTAATGAGAACAGGGGAATCAGAGCACAAGGGCTGGCAGCAAGAACTGGAAAGAACTCTGAAGAATACAGGAATGCCAGCACCAGGATCAGTCCTGACCCAGAAGGAGGCAGAGCCCCAGCAGGAGGACCGAGTCCACATGGTCGGGCAGGATCATTTCTGGGCTCACTGGGCAACAGAGTTGCCGAGGTATCCCATGAGAACTCACTGACACTCCACCCTACAGGAAGCCAGGAAAGCTGTTAGTGGGAGTAACCTCACATGGGACCTCTATAACACAGCCACACAGGGCATGGTGAGTGAGGAAGCCGATGCCACTGACTGCCATGACCTGTGTCAGTGGACATGGGAGATGCCATGCTGGGCACAGGAGCTGGGAACATCTCCACAACACTCCAGTAGGAGGGGCTGTGGTCACTGAGGGATGTGACCTGCTGTACACTGCAGGAGTCAGACACAGAAGATGCCACACTAGCCACAGGAGCCGGGGACATCTTCACAGTACTCTAGTGGGAGGGGCTGTGGCCACCAAGGGTTGCAACCTGCTGTACACTGCAGGAACCAGACACAGGAACTGCTATGAGACCAGTAGCCACGGGAGCTGCTAGCACTGCAGGGCCTGCCTATGAGTGTCCTTGACCTTCTGGGGTGCTTCCTGAGCACCTTTCCTCACGGCGCTTTAGGGTCAGTGGATGAAGGAGAAGTATGTAAGGACCCAGGTGCTTTTTTCATGGGGCAGGCCAAAAGTGCACTTGGGGACTCGAGGGAGCAGGCAACTGCCTGGTACAGGATTGCCAAGCCGGATCTTGACCTTGGTGCCACAGTGTAACCTCATTTCCTTCATCTTCTCAACTTTCTTGCCTTCTCATTGGCTGTAGTGAGAATAAACACGTAATTTTCTTCTCCAGGCTGCGAGTGCATCGGGTAAGTCTAAACATCATGTGACCAACTGTGGAGGAAGGATTCATGAGAAGCGGCATGGGTGGATTTCAGGAGCAGGAATCAAGTTTCAGTCCATTTTTATTTTATAGAGCAGTTTTCTTAACAATCCATTTACCTTTACCTTTAGAGAAAGTGATTCTCAAGGGGCTTTAATAACCTTTACTATAACCGTATTTACCTCAGCATGTAAGGTTTATTATTAGTATGTATTTAAGTTTGGGGACACAGAAACAATGGTTCTTGGACTTCCAAAGATGTTTTCTTCTAGTCTAACAATTAAGCATCTCTTGGATGTACAATGTGATGAGTTTTCAAAAATGGAACCCACCTATGTGACTAGTACACAGAGTTTCAAGAATGATAAAGGTTCTGGAAGTTCCTTTGAGAAGACAGAGAAAGCAGAGACCTCTTGTCTTAGAACAAGCACAAACACAAAAAGTCTAACTTGAGGTTCAAAGTTTTCTCAGACCCCAGGAAAGAAGGCCAGATAAACGTGGATTGGGTTTTCCCTCCCTAAGAGTATAAAAGTCTACCCATTTGATTTTAGTTTCTTAGTTCAAAGAACAGGAGCAAATGAGAATAAAGTACTAACTTCACAGACTTTTTGAATCACTAAATAATTTATGTTGAGTTTTACATTTTAATTGGTATTGCATGTTAAATAATAAATTGGTACTAATTATATTGCCTTGATTAAAAAGTAATGGATTTTTTTGCATTTTTTCATCATAAAAATATAAATATAAATGTATTTTTATATGAACACATTTTTTCTCAGAATATACTTGTGGATTATCTTAATTTGCCTGTACTGGATTTTTGTCTTTTTTCAATTTAAACTTAAATCACAATTTGTTATTTATATACTTTGTGGAAGAGGTTAATCATAGGTAAAAATGACAACACGGTTGAGATTGTGTTTATATTTCAAATTCTCCAATATTTGGACCCAACTGGACATTTTCATCTCAAGAAAGCGTAGTTTACTAATCATAAACACGGGAGCGGTCGGCTGGGAATTACTACTTTGGCCACCAGATGGAGCCAGTATTGTTTCAGAAGTGCGACGGAGCCTGGTATTTCTCACTTTTTTCCACTGTCACTCAATCTCGTTTTAAATTTTCTTCCAAATTTGGCCAGGCATCCCAGAACCATTTATTAACAATGAAATATATGATCGTTAATTAAAAGTTATGCTCATTATTTTCTATAAACAAACACCTAAATTTCTTGATGTGTAAAATGAAAGAATTGTTTTAGGTGACACTTAGGTCTCTTCCCAATGTACAATTCTCTAATACTTGCTGAGAGTGTTTCGGTTCCACTGTACCACCTTGAAGGCACTGTTGAATATTTCATTATCCACAGTCATAGTGGTCAACGTTGATGTTACAAACGAGAAATTAAAGCATGCATTTAGGTAATAAGATGGATATAGAGGTGGGAGACAAAAGACTCTTAGTGGGATCTATTATGAGAGAGTTCATTGAATGTCTATACAAGGAAAATTTCAAAATGCAGAGTGCCTGGTCCAAGAGAATGCATGTTTGTGTGTTTGAGGTGCCTGCAAGTTCTAAATAACCCAATGTCAATTCCCATCAGAAAGATCTAGAGAGGAAACATTGAAACGTTCAATTTATCTGCAAAAATAGAAAGGTTTAAAAATTATCATATGCTCAACTGGACTTCTAACTTGATATTCATGAGAACACATGATATGCTGAAGAAAACATGTATGCTTTCATACACATGCATACACGCGTGTACATTTCTCTTTTTCTTTATCTCTTTATCTGTTGTTGATTTCTGCTGTTTTCTTTGTTTTCTCTTCTTAACTTTTGTGCATAATATATATACATATTCCTAATATTTCAACGTCATCTTTTTTTCTGTCTACTACTCTGACCAAATCAGCATTGGTGCCAATTTGCACATGGAGTTGCTGGTGAAGGAGAAGTTGGAACTGAGAGAAGAAATACCCCAGAGTGTCAGAAAACAGATAACCTCTAATGAGGCAGCCTTGCCATCTCAGGAAGAGGCCAGTGGTGACAGGACTCGGCAACCGTTCAGAGCCAGTAACTCAGGGAATGGAATTCTCACAATTAGACTAAGGATGGAGCGTGTGAACGGACTTGACAACACGTGAAAGGCAAGAACAGAGGCTATAACTGATTTCTCGGTAAGAGGCCAGAAGGGAGGCCGCAGGTGAACAGTGGGGGAGGTGATGCTATGTGAACTTAATGGGCATAGTTTGGAAACAGCACGTGGTCTCCCGGCTACTGTCAATTACAATGCAGAAATAAGGAATGGTTGCCTTGCTAAAGCTATTTCTAAGTGGAATTGTGCTACGATTAGGCTAATGGAATACAAACTCTGTTTTGTAGGACGGTTCTCTAAATGTGAAACTGGGGCTTGAGAAAGGGTGAAAAGGAATGAGGAAGCATAGACAACAGCTAAGGATAGAGACATGGGGTGAAACTGTGATTTCTGATTCCTGTGCTGCTACTATTAAGCTAGGGTAATTCAGCTTCCTACATCTGTGTTTTCTCATCTGGAAAATGGTATAAAAGTGATATTATTGCAGAAGGTTGCTGGGTTAACTGAGATGATAAATGACAACACTGCTCAGTTTGTGACATATGCTTGATAGCTTCATGACATAGTGGGGAATGATATCAATGTCTCTGGGCTATTTGTCCCAGGAGATATTTAGACAGGGCTGGACGGCCGGACACCTCAGGGGAGACAGGGTCACCCTAGTTACTTTCTCGAGGAATCAGCAAATGGTTGAGAGTTGCTAAAGGCCCACGTGCCTCTCCCATGATGGGAGAAGGTATTCCATTCCGGTAATGAAGACCCTGGGAAACACTGAGAGAAGCTGCACCTCCGGGTCGCGTGTTCCTGGGTGGTTTGCTTGTGGTCCACCTTCCTGTCTAGCAGCAGAAGCCCTTCCAAATGTTGCCCCCAAACTGGAAGGCATAAACGAGAGCCCACCCACTGCTCTTCTCCATTCACCATATCCTGTGACTTGGGAGAGCCCTGCCTACTGCCCCTCTCCATGTCCTGTAACTTGGGAGAGCCCCACCCACGGCCCCCTCCAAGTTCTGTAACTTGGGGGAGCCCCACCCATTGCTTCTCTCCACCATCTTGTAACTTGGGGAAGGGTCTAATTCTTAAGAGAATATTTCACTGATAAGGAAATTTTACTTCAAGAGAAAAAAGCAAGATGCAAAGGCAATTATCTGCTAGGAATATAAAGCTGCTAAAAGCAGAATTTCTGAGAATTAAATAAACTTAAGATCTTAGAAAGGAATAGCCTTTCCAGCTCTGTGTGAAAACTGCCCGGGTGGGAATCTCCACAGCCCTGGCATAGCCTTGACCTCTTACCTGTCTTCTCTTACCTGGTTTCTCATGAAGACAGTTCCAGTGCTCAGAAGGTCAAAGAAACAATGAAGAGTTTGGAGACTTCAGACTTGGGGCAGATCATACACTATTGACAGCAAGCCATGAGCTGGGAAAGAAGGGTGGAGTGGAGTCCTGGCATAGCCTTGACCTCTTACCTGTCTTCACAGAGGAGCTTCATGTTCCCAGTGAGGCAGTGGCATCCAAGCCTTGAGCAGTGGAAATGCAGAGTGAGCAGAGAACCTCTCATTGCTGAAAGGCAAGAGACTTTTTCGAGGATGCTGGGGCAGGGGGAAGGGATATGTTTAAAAACATCATGAAGTTCCTTTTGATCACATTGTAACATTAGAATGATTGGAAATAAGTGTTTTTTAAACCTAGAAAATTCAAGGAAAGTCCATAGAAAAGGCATGATAATGCTAATAGAAAAGAAAGGATGATATCATGGCATGTGTCTGTTTTATTGCCTTTAATTAATGGAGAATACTTCTATAGAGACATCTTGGTTTTGTTATTAAATTTATACTTATACAGTATAGCCATGTACTTCTTTGGTGATATTAGGAAGTGAGTGAATCAAATAGACTTAGAAAATGTAGTAACTGGACCAAGAGCTTTTGATACTCGTGGGTTCACTCGACACTAGGGGAGCATAGGGTCCTGTACATGTTAGAAAGGGTGGCTCATCCAGTAACCAAGTAGAAAGGAGTCAACACTGAGGGTACCAAGAGAGTGGACAAACTAACAAGACATATACGAATCAGTAGTGGGGCAAACTCTATGCCTTATCTTCCAGGAGATGAGACCTCAGTGGTGCCTCTGATAACACACTATAACAAAGCACAGGTGAGTTTCAGATCACGCTAGCCACCAGTTCTACACAACATGATGAGATGAGCTATAATTCACTGGCCATGCAAGATTTAAAAAAATACATAAGAGCGTGTGAGAAAAACAAACAAAAACAAGCAAACAAAACCCTGCAAGCATGAAGTTAGAAAGTTTTAGTAATATGAAATATGAATTTTAACTATAAAAAGCAAAACAAACAACTCAGACAAATGACTAGAGTCGTTCAGCCGTGACCCACTTTGGGAGAAGCAACCAGATTCTTTGCAATTGTTTGGTTACCCAACCTGGAACCTCGACTAATCTGAGAGGTAAATTGGAGAGGGAGGAAGCAGGTAAAGTTTAAAGATTAAAAAAGTAATAATAGAAGAAAGTGCTGAGTGTGGTGGTTCATGCCTATAATGCTAGCACTTTGGGAGGCCATGGCAGGAGGATCTCTTGAGGCCAGGAGTTTGACACCACCAACCTGGGTAACATAGCAAGGCCTCATCTCTAGAAAAAAAATTTAAAATTAACCAGGTTCAGTAGTGTGAGACTGTAGTCTTGCCTACTTGAGAGCTGAAGCAGGAGAATCATTTGAGCACAGGAGGTCAAGGCTGCAATGAGCTATGATTGTGTCATTGCACTCCAGCCTGGGTAATACAGTGAAACCTGAAAGAAAGAAAGAAGGAAAGAAAGAAAGAAAGAAAGAAGGAAAGAAAGAAAGAAAATAGTGAGAAAAATATAAAATAATAAAGAAATACTGAGAAAAAATAAACATAGTATTCATTCTTAAAAAATAGCTGAAAGTGTAGAAATACATTTTATACTCATATTTGTACACATTTTGTCTGCTGTTTTAGAGTTTGAAAATATTTAAAATAATCATAATAGATTTATAATTATGGTTTAGATCAGTTAGGAGATTTCAATTAAGACTTTAATCAATGTTTAACTGTTTGAGAA
Organism: Tarsius wallacei; assembly: GCA_963574415.1. Classification (NCBI taxonomy): domain Eukaryota; kingdom Metazoa; phylum Chordata; class Mammalia; order Primates; family Tarsiidae; genus Tarsius; species Tarsius wallacei. The sequence goes on along the minus strand of CAUYQG010212731.1, from coordinate 56,311 downwards.
AATTTAATTTTCGTAGTTTTGGTAATTAAGTATACATTTAATAAATTGGACATTAAATAAAATGATGGCAAGTGTTCCTTTCAAAGCACAAAAATCCTTACAGACATGAACTAACCTAATTAAGTTAAGTTAATAAAGTCTTTCATTTAAACCTATAATTTAATTCCAGCACTGGGAAAACAGGACTACCGGAAGCAAAGTCATGGGCGTCATCATGAGCAATTGGCCGTTTCTTTGGCTTTAGGGAGACCCAGGAGTGGACACAGGCATTTCTCCCATGGCTGGTGGGTTTGGTGAGAAGGTGCTTGGGAGGGCAGCTTCCTGGGTTCATCTATTCCATGGCTGGTGGGGCTGGTGAGAAGGGACTTGTTGAGGATGTGCAGCTCCAGGTAGACCTCTGCCTTCCCTGTGCCTATTTATCCTTGGTTCCACATATCTGGACATGGAATGTGGTTCACAGAAGCTAAAATGATGTAGGCTGGATGGGGGTGAGAGGTGGAGGCAAATGCCAGGCCCAGGCCTGCAAGACATGTGACCCGGATCGATCTAGAGACAGGATTTCGGTGTACATTCTTAAAGGTCTAGCACTCTGCAGCTCTTCCACTCAGACTGCATTTCACACGTGGTCTTTCATCTGACGGCACCATCACCGCTTTCTGCCCTGTGTTCAAAGGCAAGTGACCATCTTGTCCTTCATCCACTTGCCTTGTTCCCAGCAGTTCCTCAGAACTAGCTTCAGAATGTCAATTGTTATTTTCCAGTAAAAGTGCTGTGGGGTCAAAAGACTTTGGGCACACTAGATTAAACGTGATTAAAAATATTTTCTTTACTATGAGGCTTTACTTGACTGAGGAGCTGTTTTGGAGTGGCTTGCAAGTCCTGTTCTCCACAGGACATATTTTGAGAATTCTGGTTTTCTTTCTCCTCCCAGTGCCCTGAAGACTGGGCAAGGGCATAGCCTGGAAGATAAACAAAAAGCGAGAAGAGAAAAAAGTCAAAGGTAAACAAGGTCCATCCTTTGCATGGTGGTGAATTACAGACATAATCACAAACACAAACATAAAATACAACTTCCCCAAACAAGCAAACGGAAACAACAGCACTTTCTAGGGCAGTAGAGAGACCTGGTTTCATGAGGGTCTTTGCCACTCAAGAGCTATGTGTGGGTACCAGGGTCTTGAACCCATTGGTCCCCTATACCAAGAACGTCTTGGAGCATTGTGCTGAGGGTCCTATGAGGTGACACCCACAAAAAGTCTCACAAGGTGTCTGTCACACGAAGGATGTTCTGTGAGTGGTGACTGTTCTTATGATTTTCATACAATCATAATCCAAATGCTCATTTTTGATATAATACATGCCCTTAAAAATAACATTTCCTCAAATTTCGACACTATGGCGCACACCTGGCATCTCTACATCTAGCTAACTAGAACAAAAGTAAAGCTGTTGATAAATGCCTGGAAACATCCAGATGAGTCTCCACTTTAGATGTTTACTATAATCTGATCAAAGGGAAACTCTTGGTAAAATCAGAGCATGCCCAGGAGAGACTGTCTGTCCTGAAAAACTATTGAGGGGGCCAACATGGGGGGACACACTGCAGCACAGGAGCAGGCCCTTGTTTGGACACTTAGGGCTCCCGATAACCGATGGGTCTCTCAAGGCTGTGCTGAGAGACCGGGATTTAGAGATACTCAGGTCCAAGGCTGGACCAGCAACACATTCAGAGTGAAAACTGACTGCTGAGTGGTCTGTGTGTCCTCCGGCTGATGCGGCTATTCTCTGAGGTGAACACAGGAGGAGGCCAAGTTGTGTTCTGAAGCTGGAGCAGCAGGAGGCACCAAGGGAAGAGGCTGATGATGGCCACGTGTTTGGTGTCTAGCCTCTGCCATGCTTTGCAAACAAGACTTCATCTAACAGCTCCATTGACTTTTATTTTGAACCAGTTTTTGGTTTAGTGACTATGGTTATCACACACATTGGTGACTGCTTTGTTTCCAGGATCATTTCTTCTCACATAGATGAGAAAACTACTGGTGCCCAAAGGCGCCAAGCTGCAAGACGGTGTGGTCTCCTCACACCAGCCTGTTGGCTCATTCAAGTGAAGGGGCAGGGACAAAGGCAGGGGGGGATCCCTGCCCCCAACCCAATGTCAGTAGCTGAAGATCCCACTGTCTTTGCTCTGAGAGGCTACGGGGAAAATCCAGAACCTTGATTAATCTCAACAAACTAGCAAAAGTTCTTCAGTTATGGTTTCACTTTTCCTATGCTCTGCTTTGAGAAGGAAAGAGGCAAACGTCAAGTGGAGTTGCCAGCAAACAGGGAGAATGTCTAGCAGTTGCAGTAGATGCTGCTGCTTGTTTCCCTGGCCTGTGTCTCCTCCTGTGGGCAAGAGCAGGAGGATGTCAGCCATGCTGCTCTTCTCCCACCCAAGGACATGAGCTGGCTCATCAGAGTACTCTCTTCTGTGGGACACAGAGAGTGGGCTGATTGTCAGTCGATAGTACAAGTAAAGACGGCCTCCGTCTGGTGGCCTGGTGGGATACTGTGGAGTGAAGGGTGTGGCCTTCTCTCTGGAAGGCCAGTTAGACAGAGGCTCTAGGATTGGAGGCACACGTGGACATCTCCTCGGAAACATGAAGGAGACCCGCTGAGGCATCAAGGCAAGACTGAGGGAAGTGAAACTAAGGGCAGGGGAGAGAAAATGATATTATTTGAACTCCCAAATCAAGCTGTGGCCAAAACACCAGCCTCTCTCCTTGAACTTACTAATTACACGAGTCAAATAAATGTACCGCTTCTCCCTGCTTTAAAAAGCTGGCTTGGATTCTGACTAATAAAGCAAGAGTCCTGCATTCTATTCAGTGACGTCTAGAATTCACATATAAAATAATGACATCATGCTTTAGAATAAGTAGAACATCAATTATGTTTTAATATCTTCTTTTTCTTCTCTCCTTCCCTCTTCCCTCTTTTTTCCCTTTTCTCTACCTTTTCAGCCCATCTTTATTCCCAAGGTTTTAAACTGGCTGCATCCACTACATACAAAGATGGAAAAGGGGACATTATGAGCAGATATTCAGCATCAATAGTTATAACAACAAATTTTCTGGTTATCCTCCGGTTATCCAAAAAATTAGGTAAAACAGTATTCCCGTTACTCAAATGCCCTGCGACCTGGTTAACAAACATACTCCCAGTAAATGGTGCAAAAGACTTCATTCTGTAAGGTGTTTTTTTTTTTTCCACATTGCTATTTACAAAATGTGTCACCCGATCAAATATTTCACTTTTCTCAAACTTAGTTTCCTTAGCTATAAAAGACAATTATGATATCTATCCAGAATGATTCTAAAAAGTAATGATGTAATAAGGCAATATATATATAAACTGCCTGGTCTGGAGTAGACGCTCAATAAATGGCAGTTATTTTTATATTATAACTGCCACATTCCTTTTGCCCTCTATTTTTAGTATCAGGAAGGAGAATGACATAAAGAGGTGTTCTTACTCAGTCTTTAAGAATAGCTGAAGAAAATGGGACATTGCTAAGTAAGCAAGAAAATTGGCGTCCCTGTTTCATGCCCACATTTGCAATAATGTAAAGTAGCTACAAAATCAAGTTTCTTTTAGGGTAGCCTCCCTCTTTTCTATTCTTGTACCAATGATTTCCTATTTTTCTCCTGTTTTAAAGGTTCTATTCCCAAAGATAAACCCAGTGAGGTGTGTCGTGGAAGTGATGAAGTCCTGAGGGGGAGAATGTTCTTTCCTCGGATGCAGACTCAGCCAGTCTTTCCCCCAGCAGAGCAGCCTGGCTCGCCAGGCTAGCTCACATCCCACTGCAGATCCTGCCCCTGAAGCCAGATTTTTACCAACCACAATAATGGCAGCTATTTCTGTTGCATCATTCCCACTGAAAAAAAATATATGTTTCCAATGGCCCCAAACTCCAAGTATGCAAGTAAACTGGCAGGAAGGGTGGGCGGATGCTGAAGGGGGATTAAGAGGGAAACAGGGCAAAGCTCTTTTGGGTGTTTTGTTCTTCCCGATGACTGATGAAATGTTCATGCCCATGGCAATGAGGATCCTTAAAATTAACTGAATGTCTCAAGGCACAGAGTTTTTCATAACTGTGCAATATGGTCTTGAATTAATCTTTTCTTTTTCTCATAATAGGTATCAGCACAAAAATAATGTCTTACTTTTGCCAGCAGTCAAGGATTCACAAAGTACGTTCATGTGCTTTGTCTCATTTTATCCTCCTCATAAAATAGCAACGACGGCAGAGTTAGCATGCATCTTCTTTTCTGTTTTAAAGCTGTAAAATTTGAGGCTTTATGTGTTTAAATATTTTGCCAAATATCACAAAGCCAGCCAGTAACTGACATATTTGGAATAGACTTCTGGGTCTAAGTTCAGGGCCTTTATTGCTCTACCAGATTTCGGGGATTGTTCTGTTTGTTGCCCATTTACTCTTTTATTTGTTTTAAAACACTGAACTTGGGTATCTTCTCTGTGCTAAGCAAGCCTTATTTTTCAGGTGAATGCTGGAGAACTCTCTTTTTTTTGAGTGAAGGAGAATTCATTTCCTTTTTACTAAATCTGGCTCCCTCAAAATACTGATTCGCCTCATCATCTTCTAATAAGCAGAACGTGGCTGTGTGGGAAGTGTCACTAGCCAGATCACAGCCCACTTCCCCACCAGCCAAGATCCTCACTTCGTTACTTGTCATGCGGGCATGAGACCTGGTAGCAGACCTGGCATACTGTTGGGGGCATGCGTTCCAGGGTCTTTGTGAATGAGGAAATCCCACAGAAGTTTTCCTGTCTTAAATTATTAAAGATTGATAAAGTGGATGAGACAGATATAATAAGTTCCACGTATGTGTTCCCTCTTTTACCATCTTTTATTCTGCCTTCTAGATGGATAGTGAGGTGAACTGGATCATAAGATACTGTGCTATGCTAGAGTGTCTGCAAAGAGTTGTCTGTCTGATGCTGGACTGAAATGGAGACGTGCTGGCATCTTTCACGACCCGACTCTGTGTTGTCCTTTCCTCTCCATGCCGTGTCCTTCTTTTTCTTCCCTATTCTTTTTTTTTCCAGCAAAAAGTCTTCCTTTTTGCCTGATACCTATCTAATGTCTTGTCTTTCTAGTCACAGAATATCACTAGCTGGTATCAAAAAGCAAATTCGGCTTTCTGTTTCCTTCAACCCGTTTGGTCTGAGGAGTCTACACACTCATCTGGAACAAGTGCCAGACACTCCACAACATCGCAGCTCGACGGAGACTGTTTGCTCCAGCTCTGTCATGGTCAGCAGGGCTCATGTGGATCCCAAGCATCAAGAAGCAGATAAAAATACAAGAGCAGCATGGGGGATACTCGGTGAAGTAATTTCGTGATTGTGTAACTGAAATTTAAGAAAAGCGAAGAGAGAATGAGACAGCAGGAATGTCTACATACATAACCATGGTAAATTCTCCCAAGGTGAAGGTTCACTAAGCACCACCAAATTCAGGCAGATTCATGTCATGTTAAAATGGCTGACAACCAAAGACAAAGCTGAGGAAGATAAGGGATTAGGGAACCATGGGTAAGAAGCAGAATTGTTCTCTGTCAAGGAATGTCCCTTGGCGCCAGAGTTGTGACCTTGAGCATGAAGCCTGGCAGGATATCATAGTGGCCATGGGCATGTCTCTCTTTCTCTCATATGAATGTGAATGTTTGGCTGAAGCCGTCCTCTTCCTGTCTCACCAGTGTGTGCTGGATGTGTGGGGTGGAAATAACTTTACTGATTCATTCACAGATCCCTGGCTTAGGAAGAGCTGTTCCCAGAAAGTTACACTTGAGAAATGTCACTTGAGAAGCCTAGAGTGTATCAGCACCTCATGCTTCTTACTAGAGCCTGGACTTTAAGCCTTATTCAGGCACTAGATGAGGTTTTAGAGGCCTTGGGAGGGGGTTGGTGAATTTTGTGTGTGGGAGAGGTGTGAATCCATGGGGCCAAAAGTGTGATTAAAAAAGATTTTTACAATAACAGTCCCCAGTGAATCAAGCCTCCCCTCTCCAGACACAGATTCTCTTCCCACTGGCTCTGAGATCGACCCTGTGACTTCTGGCCAAGGGGGTGTCAGCACACGTGATGCAGGCAGAGGCAAGACTTTGTCCATGGTTGTGTGTACTCTAGACTGCCATGACACCATGGAGCCCAGATATAACACACATGGAGGGCCTGACCTAGCATCCCCACTGTCACAGTCAAGCCATCCTCAGGCTCCCACCAGCCAGATGCAGCCAAATGAATAAGTTCAGATCAGATCAGCAGAAGACTCCATCACTAAGTCCACAGGATAGTAATAATAATTAATTGTTGGGGTTTAAGTCACTATTTTTTAGTGTGGTTAGTTAATCAACAATATATACCTGAAACAATTGGCTCTATCCAATTCTAAAAATTCACTCAGAGAGGTTTTAAACTCTTCTTTTTTTTTTTTTTTTTTAGGTGGGTTCGCACTGTGCCACCCAGACTAGAGTGCAGTGGCCGCTCACGGCCACCGCAGCCTCGACCTGCTGGGCTCCGGCGATCCTTCCGCCTCAGCCTTCCTAGTAGCCGGAATTACAGGCAGGCGCTACCATGCTGAGTTTTTGATTTATTGTAGAGATGAGGTCTTCCCAATTTGCCCCGGCGGGTTTCGAACCCACGGGCTCAGGCAATCCACTCACCTCAGCCTCCCAAAGCGCGTGATTACAGGCTGAGCCACAGAAAGGCTTTTAAGGGAAGATATTGTTATAGCTTGTCAGGAATGCTATCTTTTCCAGTGATATGTCTTAAGCAAGAGATATCTCAAATTTACATGTATGAAGGGAACTTGGTAATTAAACAAAACTCTCATGAGCTATGTCAGTTTTGTAAATTTCAGAGATCTTGCCTTCTGGTGGTTAATAATAACTTACCTCCACTAAGAAATGTGAGTTATCACATAAAACAAAAAAAGAAAGCCTCCCAAAAGATGTTCTATTGTTACCTCAATTGCTTGGGTCTTCTGTTTTGTCCCTACCAATAGTCACAAGCAGGATTCCTCATTCTGGGGTGCAAGTGTAACATCTAAGACTGACTAGATGCATGAACATCTCTATAAAATGTATAGATCTTTTCTCTTGAACACATTATAAAATTGCATTCTTCGGAGAACAAAAATATTTTGGCACAAAACAAGCAGCAAGATGCATACCCAAGGGAAAGTATGAGAAAATAAATAATTAAGGTAATTTTAAGACTATTTGCAGCATTTTTTAAAGTTAACCTTATGCATTTTCTTTTTCAAGAAAAGTAAAAATACAAATCAAATTGTATAATGTAGGTTTCCTAAATTTCAGTGCTCTCTCAGAGAGAGTACCAGAGCATTTAATAACTAAGAAGCATCTTGTGAAAAGCGCAAATCTTACCTTAAGTGACATACAGAGCTAAGTTCCATTAACTCTAATTTTTGATGTAATATAAAACAATGTGTATAACCCTTAAGCAAATTCAATGCACATACTACTGTTCTAGTCTACAGAAAGACAATAAGTTTTCTCTATCAATATGCATGTTTATTGTCTTTTTTTTTTTTTGAGTTGGAGTCTCACTCTGTTGCCCAGACTGGAGTGCAGTGGCCGCTCCCGGCCACCGCAGCCTCGACCTGCTGGGCTCCGGCGATCCTTCCGCCTCGGCCTTCCGAGTAGCCGGAATTACAGGCATGCACTACCACGCCCGGCTGATTTTTTGATTTATGGTAGAGATGAGGTCTCGTCAAGTTGCCCAGGTGGGTCTCGAACCCGCGGGCTCAGGCATCCACTCACCTCAGCCTCCCAAAGCGTGGGATTACAGGCTGAGCCACCGAGCCCGGCTGAGAAATTGTCTTTAAGAACAATTAGACTGAGAGAAACTTCTGGTTTCCTCTCTGAAATAAAAAAAACTTGGAAGTCATTGATCCCAAACAACAACAAAATGCTAAAAAAAACTGAAAATGAATGATTTTTCTTGGACTCATAAGAGAATTAAGGTGGCAGGGCAAAGCACATTCTTTCCAAAATTTGTGGACAGTTACTTTTAGGGTCAGAGCTGAGATCTTCCTTACCTGGAGCAGAAGCCTCTGGCAGGAGCACTTGAAAGGCAATTTTCACAAATTGCAAGAGGTGGAGCATGAATTAGTGTGAGAGAGAAACTCATGTGAATCACATTAATAGGAGGGTCCCATACTTCCATGGGTTTTACAACCAGGAACCCCACAGATGCTCAAAAAAATCCAGAAAAGATCCCTTTGTGGTGAAGGAAAGGAACTGCAGTCATTGTGAAATGCCACTTGCTTCAATTCAAAAAAGGCATAAAACCCAGTGTCTTAGTCAGCTTGGGCTATCATGACGATATACTATAAATTGGGTGGTTAAATGACAGAAATCTTCTTTCTCACAGTTCTGGAAGCTAGAAGTCTGAGAACAAGGTGCTAACATGGTCAGATTCTGGTGAAGACTATCTTCTTGGCTTCCAGACAGCCGCCTACTCCCATGGTTCAGAGTGAGAGAAGGAAGGATGGTGGGGGTTAGGGGGAAGAGAGAGAGAGAGAGAGAGAGAGAGACAGAGAAAGAGAGAGACAGAGAGACAGAGAGACTCCTCCAGTGTCTCTTCTTGTAACAACACTGATTTTATCACAAGGGTCCTATTCTTATGGCCTCATCTAGGGCTCTAATAGGGTTTAGGGATTCGATATGTGAAGAATTTGGTGAACAGAGGGGTCAGGACTCAGTCCATAGCAGTGGGGGAAGAAAAGAAAGAAAGAACAAATGTGCCGGGCTCGGTGGCTCAGCCTGTAATCCCGTGCTTTGGGAGGCCGAGGTGAGTGAATTGCCTGAGTCCGTGGGTTCGAGACCCACCTGGGCAACTTGATGGGACCTCATCTCTACAATAAATAATAATAATAAAAAATTAGCCGGGTGTGGTAGCACGTGCCTGGAGTTCCAGCTACTTGGAAGGCTGAGGCGGAAGGATCGCCGGAGCCCAGCAGGTCTAGGCTGTGGTGGCCGGGAGCGTGCCACTGCACTCCAGTCTGGGCGACAGAGTGAGACTCCAACTCAAAAAAAAAAAAAGAAAGAAAGATAGCAAGAAAGAACCAATGCAACACATATAAAATAGTTGTAAAGATGGCAAAGATTAATCCTATTATGTCAATAATCACTTTAAATATGAGTGATCTAAATATACTGCCTCCTTCCCTCCCCCCAAAAGACGAAGATAATCAGAGTGAATAAAAAAAAGATCCAAGTAAATATTGTCTATAAGGAATCTATGTAAATATAAAAACTCCAAAAGTTAAAAACAAAGGGATGGAGGAAGAAATACCATGCAACACTAATCAAAAGAAAGCTGAAAGAGTTGCATTAATATCATAAAAAATATAGTTCAGAACAAGAAATGTTATTAGGGATAAAGAGGAACCTTACATAATGATACAGGGGTCCATTCTCTAAGAAAATATAACATTCCTAACTTTTGTGAGCCTAACAATGAAATGTCAAAATATGTAAGACAAAAACTAATAGAATTGAAAGGAGAAATAGAACATTCCACTATTGTAGGGGTTAAAAGATCTCTAGAATCACATACAACCAGTCTATAATACTCAGTCACAGAAAAAAAGATCTGAGTACCACATGTGCTCACTTACAAGCAGACCCTGAACATTTATCATAATACTGTAAGAAAGGATTGGCAATAGTTGGACACTGCTGCGGGGGTGTGGGGCGGGGGAGGAGGGTTCAAGGAGGGCACACAACATCAATAAGGTTACCTGATCTCAAACCCGGTGAAGTGGGGACCAAAGGGAGGCCCAAATTTTACCTCTACGGTGACCACATATGTACCTTACCCTGAACTGTACCCCATAACTTTAAAATAAAAAAAAAGAAGATACACAACCTAACTAAGTGGTTGTCAGAGAGAGGAACTGTATGTCTGGGGATAGACAGAAGAGAGACTTACATTTTACGTCATTTTTTATCTTTTCACGCCTGTACCGTATGCATCTATTATATATTAAGCATAAATAACTAAAAAGAGAAGGAAAAAGTCTTTGGAGTTAGGCTTGAATTTAAATAATGATTCTGACACATAATTACTACTTCAGTTTTCTTATTTGCGAACTATGAACAACAGTACAACTCTTCCAAAATTGCTGTGAAGTTTAAGTGAGCTATATATGTGTCAAGTGTTGAGGGCAGTGCCAGATACTTGATAAGCCCTTAATCATTGCTATTTTTATCTTAGGTACAATTCATGTAAAACTTGATTGTTCAACTTCTCTGTTATTTAGTTTGTAGTGTTCTAGGTTCTCCAAATTGTATAGAGTATGTTAGTTCCGAAACTTTCTGCCACTCAAGTTGGAGGATTCATATTCATAGTACTCAATAATTTATTCACATGCCATCAACTGACATCACTGCATGAGACAACCAGAGGACACATTATTTTAGTCATTTAATTTTTAATTGACACATGATAATTTCACATACTTATGGGGTACAATGAGATGTTTTGGTACATGTATACATTGCATAGAGATCAAATCTGGGCAATTAACATTACATCATCTTAAACATTTATCACTATTTTATGGTGAGAACATTAAAAATTCTCTCTTCCAGCTATTTTAATACGTACAATATGTTATTGTAACTATAATCACCCTACTGCACAATAGAACACCAGAACTTACTCCTCTTGTCTAATTGTCACTTTGTACGCAGTGACCAATCTCTCCCCATCCTCTCCTCCCCGGTCTCTGACAACCGCTATTCTACTCTCTACTTGTATAAGATCAACTTTTTAGGTTCTGTTGATGAGTGAGATCATACAACACTTGTCTTTCTGTGTCTGACTCATTTCACTTAACATAAAGTCCTCCAGGTTCATCTATGTTTTTGCAAATGGCAAGATTTCACTCTCTGGCTGAATAATGTTCTATTGCGTATTTATACCTAATTTTCTTTATCCATTCATCTATTGTTGGACATTTAGGATGATTCTATAACTTCGTCATTGAAAATAGTACTACAAAAGCATGAAAGTGCAGAGATCTTTTCAGCATACTGATTTCATTTCCTTTGAATATATACCCAGTAGTGGTATTGCTGGATAATATGATAGTTCTATGTTTGGGTGTTTTGAGGAAACTCCATACAGTTTTTCACAGTGGCTGTACTAATTTAAACTCTCATCAACAGTGTGTAAGTGTTTCCTTTTCCCCACATCCTTGGCAACACTTTTTTTTTTTTTTTGACTTTTGATAATATTCTAACTAAGGTGAAGTGATAATGCATTATGGTTGATTTACATATCCTGATGATTAGTCATGTTGACCATTTTTTTTATATACCTGTTGACCGTTGGTACATCTTCTTTTGGGAAATGTCTTTAAAGATATTTTGTCCATTTTAAAATCACATTATTTGTTTTTTGAGTTATTTGAGTTCTTTATATGTTTTAACATTAACACCTTGTCAGATGTATAGCTGGCAATCATTTTCCCTCAGCCTGTAGGTTGTCTCTTCACTCTGGGAATTGTCCTTTGCAGTGTAGAAGCTTCTTAGTTTGTTGTAATGCCATTTGTCTGTTTTTACGTTTGTTAATATTGCTTTTGAGGCCTTATCCAAAAAACTCTTGACCTAGTCCAATGTCATGAAGTGTTTCTCTCTGTTTTCTTCTAGTAGTTTCATAGTTTCGGGTCTCACATTTAGTTTTTTTTAAGTGACAGAAGATGTTATTAGGATAGGAATTACGTTGAACCTGTAGGTTGCTTTGAGTAGAATGACATTTCAACAATATTAATTCTTCCCATCCATGAACAGGGAATATCTTTTCATTTATTTGTGACCTCTTCAATTTCTTAGATCAGTGTTTTCTAGTTTTATTTGTAGAAATCTTTCACCTCCTTGGTTAAATTTATTCCTAGATATTATTTTGGGTTTTTTTGTCATCATTGTAAATGGGATTGTAACTTTCTTTTTCAGTTCATTATTAGTATAGAAAAGCTACTGATTTTTTTTATCTTGCGACTTTACTAAATTTACTAGTTCTAACAGGTTTTGGTGGAATACTTAGGGTTTTCTATTTATAAGATCATGTCATTTTGCAGATGATTTGACTTTCTCCTTTCCATTTTTTTTTTGTTTTGTTTTGTTTTCCTGTTGCCTTATCGCTCTGGCTAGAACTTCCAGTACTATGTTGAATAGAAGTGGTGAAACTGGGCATTCTTATTTTATTCTAGATCGTAAAGGAAAAGCTTTCAGCTTTTATCTGTCCATATGATGTTAGTTGTGGGTTTGTCTTAAATAACCTTTACAGTGTTAAGACAGGTATTTTCCATACCTCAAGTATTGAGAGGTTTTATAATGAAGGAATGTTGAATTTTGTCAAATGCTTTTTCTGTGTCTATTGAAATCATCATATGTTTTTTGTCCTTTTTTCTGTTAGTGTGCTGTATCACATTTATTGATTTGTGTATTAATCCTGCTATTTTGTTAATTGTTTTTCTGGTTGTTTTGTAGATCCTTGCTCCTCTCCTCCTTTGTTTGCTGTTGTCACTTGGTAGTCTGCTGTAGTGCTAAGATTTGCTTCCTTTCTCTTTCTCATTTGTGTATTTGCTGTATTTTTATTTTTAAAAATTTGTGGTTACTGTGAGGCCAGCATGAATGATTTTAGATCAGGCAGGGTGGCTCATGCCTATAATCCCAGCATTTTGGAAGGCTGAGGTGGGAAGATTGCTTAAGCCCAGGAGTTCAAGACCAATCTGGCAACATGGTGAGACCTCGTCTCTACAAAGTTAAAAAAAAATTAGCTGTGCCTAGTGGTATATGACTGTGATCCTAGCTACTCAGGAGGCTGAGCAGAAGGATCACCTGAGCCCAAGAGGTCAAGGCTGCGGTGAGCCATGATTATGCCACTGCATTCCAGCCTGGGTGACAGTGAGACTCTTACTGCTCCCCCGCCCCTCCCAAAATCTGCAGCTATAATGAACTATTTTAAGCTCATAACAACTTAGCTTTGGTAATATATAAATATTCTAGATTTTACCCTCATTCTTACAATTTATATTTTATGTTGTCTTAATTTATGTCTTTTCATGTATTTTTCTTAACAACTTATTGCAGTTATAGTAATTTTTTGTCATTTTGACTTTTAACCTTCATACTAGATATTTGAAAGATGTATATACCACTATTACAGTATCCTGAGTATTCTGAATTTGTTTATGAATTTACCTCTACTAGGGAATTTTATGCTCTTATATCTTTTCAAGATAGTAATGACTGTCCTTTCACTTTTTTCTAGATGAAGCACTCTTAAGCATTTCTGAAGGGTAGGCTAATAGCGATAAATTCCCCTGACTTTTGCTTGTCTGATAAAGATTGTTTCTTCCTCATTTTTGAAGGATGGCTTTGCTGAATATAGTATTCTTGGCTTCCTTTTTTTTTCTTTCTGGCTATAGACTCTCATATTCTTTTGGCCTGCAAGGTTCTGCTGAGAAATGTGCTTGGTAGTCTAATGCAGATATCCTTACATGTGACTTGACACTTTCCCTCTTTCTGCTTTTAGAATTCTTTTGCTGTATTTAACATTTGACAGTTTGCTTATAATGTGCCTCAGAGATGATCATTTTGGGCTGACTCTGAGACCTTCAAGCTTCCTATATCTGGCTGTCCACATTTCTCTCAAGATTTGAGAAGTTTTAAAATGTTATTTTGTTAAATAATCTTTCTGTGCCTTTCTGCATTCCTTCCTTCTGAATAGGGCATAGTGAATATTTGCTTGCTTAATGATATCTCAGGCTTTCTACATTCTTTTTACCCCTCTGACTGAGTTATTAGAAAAGATGCATCTGCAAATGCAGAATTTATTTCTTTTGCTATTCTAATCTGCTGCTATAGCTTTCAGTTATATTTTTCATTTCATCTATTGAATTCTTCATTTCCAAGATTTCTGTCTAATTCATTATAGCTAGCTATAATAAAGAGATAGCTATCTCTTTACTGAATTTCTTATTCAGATCATGCATTGTTTTCCTCATTTTACTGAGTTGTCTATATTCTCTAGTATCTCACTGAGTTTCCCTAAAACCATTTTCAATGATTCCGTTACAGATTTTTCCTAAATTTCCTTTTTTTCTTTTTCTTTCTTTCTTTCTTTTTTTGTTGTTGTTTTTTTGGCCAGTTACTAGAGAATTATTCTGTAATATTTCTTGTGTCCCTATGTTGACATCTGCACATCTGGTAGAACAGTTGTCTCCTGCAATTTTATGGAATAACTTTCATAGGAACTTTTTTCCCCCTTTAGCTGTGTCCTAGACTGTTGGTTGGGTAGAGTACATTGGCTTTGGTTTGAGGTGGGCACAGTATCGTAGTCTTTAGGTGGTTTCTTCAGCTGTTACCAATGTCAGCAATGCCTGTGAACTGCTCAGTGGCTTGCAGGAGTTTGTGGCGGCAATGGTGTGATTTTACTGGGGCCAGGATCCTGGGATACTTCTAAAAACATGGGGGTGTATGCAGTGGGTATATTAGCTAAGACTTGGTTTCCCTGCTATGCAGAACCACCTGTGTCCTGGGGAACAGGCAACACATGGGCTTGTGTGATGGATTGACAGCTCTTCTGTTGGGCCTAGCATCCAAGTAGCCAGGATTGTGATGCTGCAGCCACTTGTACAAGCATGGTGGAATGACAGTATAGCCTCAGGGATAAAGGGGTATAGAGGTTACTGGCCACGAGAGCAGAACATACTCTAGCAATGGCTTCAGTTCCAAGATGACACTGTGCTGCAGCAACTTGAGTCACTGTGGGTTTGTGGGGTCTGTGGGTGTGTTGAGCTTCTTCTGTGGAATAATGCAGCTATGGGAACTCCTGGAAGTTTCCTAAACTGAGCTCAGGGCATGAGATTACTACAGAATTATCCAGCAATTACTATAGATATCTCCTCTTTCCTGAAGGGGAAGTCCCTTTTAGTTTGGTGCTGATCCCAACTGGGGAGATGGGATGGCAAAAGCTGGGCTTCTTGCTCCCTTCTCTATACTGCTGATTTCAGTTTCAGTGCTCCACATGGTTTTTTTCTGTACTCAAGTACATTCCCTTAGACTCTCTAGTTGATACAAAGATGTTTATTGTTATTTTAGTTCTCTTTTATGGGGTACAAGCATTAGACACCAGTAGCCATCTTGCTGACACCTTGCTTCATCTCCACTTTTGATGGGCTTTAGAACTACCATTCATTGAGATCTTATTGCCTTTTCTATTTGCCTGGCATAGTCCCTAGTAGTGAATGTCATCAGCCCCTGCATGAGTTATTTTGTTTTCTCAATCTTTACCGGACAAAATTTAGAGTAAAACTGAGCAGAAACTAAGAGTGTAGGCAGAAAGTAAAAGGTAAAATAATTAGAAATATCTTCTTATTGGCCCAATATTTTTTCTGAGGTCAATTCCAAAATTATTTGAATAGTGGTTTAGGTATTGTATGAAATATTTGTTTAGATGTAACACTGTAGTAAGTTTATTCAAGGAATAACTACTTTCAAGTCTCTGAGTTTATACTGTATAAGAACACATGAAAGTTGATGTGAGCTAGCACAGGTATAATAATCATAGTCACTTTTAAAAGGCACAATGCAGAATTTGACCAAAAGAAAGAATGACATCATTTAGAGTAAACTTTTGAAGGCTTTTGACATTTTAAAACTAAGAATTCATGAAAGGTCAAAGGATCACAAATTAATGCTAGATAAAGGTTGGTTCGTGCATTTTAAGGCAAGCCAGCCTTATATAACATGTACTGTGACCAAGCAATACTACTAGTTCTGTGAAATGAATGTTTAAAAAGGAAAAAATCTTTGGGTATTGTTGATTCAGACTTATTTATAATGTGTTATCTTCTTCTGTTCCCCCCCCATCCTTGTGTTTTTGTGATGCCCTTGAATTCTCCAAAGTGGCACCTTATTAAGGTTTGTTTTTTTCATTTGGCAATTTTTTTCTTACTTCTACATGTCTAAAATAACCATATTTTCAATTAAAAATTCATGAAGAAGTTACAACCAAGATATAATAACAAGGACTGGATTTACATTCTGGCCTGAAACAAACAAAAAGTACATATATGAAACAATGGTTTGCAAGACTTTGGACACTGGGCAATATAGCACAGTGATCTCTGAGAAGGTGGACATGAACAAGATGCAGCTTATGAGAGGATTGAAACTGTTTCCAGTTTGTGATGCAGGGAGGAGAATGAGGTAGAGCTCAGTGAACTTACTGGTTTGAGAAGGCAGCAAAGAGTTCAGCAGAACAAGGTTACTCATGTTTTCTGGACAAAATACTGGTTAGGAGAGGTCTGTGCAGACAAAGAACTCTGAAGCTCTGCGGAAGGAACCCCTTGGGTATTCAGGAGAGTCTTGAGGATTGTATTCAAGTGAACAAACTACTTGAGGCCTGGTAAAGAATTCCTTGAAAGAATTAGAGAAAACAGTGCCCAGAAATCACGCAAGGATAAGCATAATGTCAGTATCTACTTGCTAGGCTGAAAAGTTTTATAATTAGAAGAGCATTGAGTAGAGTTTGCAGAGTCTTACTTCAATTGCAGGATATACTCAGGCATAGACTGAGCACTGCTTCAGTCCTGCCTAAAAAATCTTTAAAGCAAAACCTGAAATATGAAACTGTTGGCAAGCAACCTAACTGCATCCTAGAACAAAAGCCAAGAATATTTATAGCAATAAAAAATTCAGTAATGCACAAGAAAGCACAGCCTGATAGCCAATAAAAACTATAATGCATGTAAAGAAGCACAGAGTCATGATCCACAATGAAGAGCGCAATCAACCAACTGGAACCAGTGAAGAACTGACACAAACAATGGAATAGCAGAGGAGGATATTGTAACAATTGCCATGGCTATGAATCACATGTTCAAAAGTTAAGTGGCTACATACAAGATATAAAGAAGATCCAGATCAAATTTCTAGAGATGAAAACTTCAATGTGTGAGATAAAAAGTACACTAGACAGGATTGATGAAAGATTATACATTGCAGAAGAAGATGTAGTAAACTTCAAGTTAAAGCAACAGAAAATATTCAAAGTGAAATACAGAGAGAATAAAAAAAAAAGAATCACAGGGAAAAGAACAGGGCATTTATGCCTTGCAGTGAAATAGTAACAGGCCTATACATGCAACTGGAATCCATCAAGAGAGTGAAAGTAGAAAAAAAAATTTAGAGAGATAATGGCCAAGACATTCCCAGATTTGATTGAAAACTATAACCCCATATATTAAAAAAAATAATAAATTCCAAGCACAAAAATGATGAAGAAAATTATGTGAAGATCTTTATGAAGCTGATAAAATTACGGATAAGAGAAAATCTTAAAATCTGCCAGAAACAAGAAAGACACAGGACATAAGGGAAACAAAGACCTGGATGATGAAATTTCTTTTTATGAGAAATGCAAGTGAGAAGTAACATCCTTAAATGTTAAATGAGAAAAAAAAAACTCTCAAAATTCAATAATGAGTAAAAATATCCTTCAGTACTTAAATGAATTAAAGACTCCTGAAGACACTTTAAAAAGCCCCCCAAATCATCACTGTCATATATGCACTACAGTAAATATTAAAGAAAATCCTTCAGAGAGGGGGAGCTACCAGAAGGAAATAAGGATTTACACAAAGAAACAACAAACACTGAAAATGTTAATTAAGTTGGGCTCGGTGGCTCATTCATGCCTGTAATCCCAGCACTTTGGGAGGTGGAGGCAACAGGATTGCCTGAGCTCAGGGGTTCAAGAACAGCCTGGGCACTTGGCAAGACCTCATCTCTATGATAACTCAAAAAAATAAGCTGGGTGTGGTGGTGTGCACCTGTATCCCACCTGCATCCCAGGAGGCTAAGGTGGAAGGATTGCCTAAGTCCAGCAGGTCGAGGCTTCAGTGACTGTGAGCATACCACTGCACTCCAGCCTGAGCAACAGATTGAGACTTTGACTCAAAAAAAAAAGAAAGAAAGAAAAAAGAAAAGGTAATTATGTAGGTATGCACATCAGATTTTTTAACCTCAGTTTTTAAAAAGCTCGCTAAATAATTGACTGTAAAAACAAAAATAATAGTAATGTAGTATGGAAATATGCAAATTTAAAATGCATTGCAACAATATCACAAAAGCAGGTATGTAAGAGATAGAAAGTACACTATTGTAAAATTCTCATAGTATAGCAAATAGTATAATGTAACTTGAAAGAAAGTAGCCTGTGGTAACTTCAAGATGTAGACTGTAAACTCTACAGCCACCACTAAAATGACAAAACAAATAGCTAGATCTAATAATTAACACGGAAGATGCAATGGAATCATTTAAAATACTAAATCTAAAAATCCAAAAAACGCAGAAAAATATGAAATAGAAAGATGTGAATAAATATAAGACAGATAACAAGATGATAGAATTAAATACAACCATATCAATAACCACATTTAATCTGGGTTATCTAAATACCTCATTTAAATCAGAAATTATCTGATTGGATAGCAAACCAAGACCCAACTCTATGGTGCCGACAAAAAACACACTTTAATGATAAAGACACAAATAGGTAAAAATAAACAAATAAATAAAAGTATGGAAAACATATATCATGTGAGCACAAATAAAAAGAAAACTAGACTGGATATATTAATATCAGAATAACTAGATTTCAGAATAACAGATGCTGTCAAATCTATGAGTAAATATATCCATGGATAAAGAAGGTTATTCATAATGATTAGGGATCAATTGATCAGGAAGACTTTATAGCAGTAATGTTTATATATTAACAACAGTTTCAATATATGTAAAACAAAAACTGATAGATGGAAGCTACAAAAACAAAATTACAAGGATTAACACTTGCTTTTAACCAATTTTCAGGATACATAATCAATTTTTAAAAAATCAATTGCATTTCTGTATATTAGCTATGAAAAATCTGAAATTGAACTAAAAATATCATCTAAAATAGCTTCAAAATTTTCAGTACCTGGGGATAAATATGAAAAAAGTTGCCCAAGACCCATACACTGAAAACTACAAAACATAGTGGAGAGAAATTCAAGAAGACATAAATAAATGCAGAAATATAATGTGCCCATGGGTATAAAGACTCAGTATTGTTAAGATGTCAATTCTCCCAAATTGATTTACAGATTCAATTCCATCCCTAGAAAAATGCCAGAAGGATTTTGTTTTGTTTTTGTTTTGCAGAAAATTTAAAACTGGCTTTAAAATTCACATGAAAATGCAGAGAGTTGAGAATAGACCAAACAACTTTGAAAGAGAAGGAAGCAGAGGACTAAAATTGCCTGACTTCAAGAATACTTAGAAAGTTACAGTAATTAAGACAGTGTGGTTTGGTCATAAATAGAGGGAAACAGAACAATGGAAAAGAATAGCGAAACCAAAATAGATCCATGCATGTATAAATAAAGAATTTTTGACAAAAGCAAAAAGAAAATTCAGTTGAGAAAGGATGTTTTTGTCCCGAAATGGTATTGGAAAAAATTTGTATATCCATATGCCAAAAAATAAACACCTATTTATACCTTATAACGTATACAAAAATTTACTCAAAATAGATTACAGAGCCAAAAGTAAAGCCAAAACTAAGCAACATTATAGGAGTAATCATAGGATAAAATCTTTGTTACTTTGGGTAACACCCAGATTTCTAAGATAATACACCAAAATAATAAGTTAAACTTTATCAGAATTTAAAACTTCTGTTTATTCTTTTAAAGACACTGTTAAGAGAAGAAAGGAAATGGTTCAGATTTGGAGAAAGTACTTTCATATCTAATGAAAGACTCTCGATTATATAAAGAACTCTCGAGCTCAATATTAAAAAAATGCTATAGGTCGAATGTTTGTGCACTCACCTCTAATTCATATGTTGAAATCCTAACCCCCAATGTGAGGGTGTCAAGAGGTGAAAACTTTGATAAGTGATTAGCCTTCTTTTTTTTTAACTTTTGAATTTTTTATTTTAAAGATGTGGGTTACAATTCGGGGTTAGGTATACAAATATTCATTATGCAGGTGCCCTTGTTGATGAGGTGTGCCCCCCCTTCCCCAGGCAGATTCTCACGAATAAGCCTTCTTCTAAAAGAGACCTAGGAGAAGTCCCTATTCCCCTCCACCACGTGAGAACACAGCAAGAAGACAGTCGTCTGTGAACGAGAAGCAGGCGCTCACCAGACACTAATCTGCGAGTGCCTTGATCTTGGACTTCCAACCTCCACAACTATAATAGATACATTTCTGCTGCTCATATGCCACCCAGTCTATGGTATGTTGTTATAGCAGCCTGAATGGACTGAGACAGAAAACAAACAACCCAACTGAAACATTGACAAAATGCTTGAACAGACACTTCAATAATCAGGACACAAGGATGGTAAGTAAGCAAAACAAAGATGCTCAACTTCAGTGGTCATGAGACAAATGGAAATAAAAGTGGCAGTGAGATACAACCACACAGACTTCAGAATGGCTGGAATTAAAAAGACTCACCTTGTCCAGTGTCAGCACACACATAAAAGGACAGAACTAGGCCTTGTATGCTGCCATGGGAGGGCAGAAGCTGCAGGTACTTGGGAATACAGCCTGGCATGTTCTTAAGTTAAACACATGCAGTAGTTCTTAGTTCTCTCTTGCCCTTGGCTTTGGTTTCCAGTTTCAGTTACCTGCAGTCAACTGTGGTCTGAAAATATCAAATGGAAAATTCCAGAAAGAAACAGCTCATAAGTTTTAAATTGTGCCTTGTCTGAGTAGCGGTATGGGACCTCGTGCCATCTTGCTCCATCCTGCCTGGGTGGGCCCCATCCCTTCGTCCTGGCTATGCACACTGTACACACGATCTGTCATTAGTCACTTTACAGCCATGCTGATTATCAGATCTACTGCTTTGGTATCATTCTATTTTACTAGTAGTTGTTGTTAACCTCTTATGGTGCCTCATTTATAAACTGTATCATAAGCATGTAAGTGCAGGAAAAACATAACATTATATACATAGGGTTTGGTATTATCTATGGTTTCAGTCATTCACTGGGGTCTTGGAATATATTCTCCACGAATCAGAAGGGACTGTTTTCCCTACTATAAACCTAGCCATTCTATTCTTAGGTATGTACCCCAAAGAAATGAAAGCATATATCCATAGGAAAACTTTTACACAAATGCTTATATAGCAGCTTTATTTGTAAAGTTCCCAAACTGGAAATGACATTCATGCCCATCCAGATGTGACGAGATAGACATGCAAGTCTCTTGTATAGTGAAATACTACTCATGCATAATCACGGGTAACCTGTGAGTATGTCGTACAACATGGATACATTCCAAAGTAATTATGCAGGGTGACAGAAGCAGACAAAAAGGAGCACAGGCTTTGTGATTCCATATCCATATAACTCTAGACAAGGCAAACTAATCTACAGTGAAAAATCAGATTGTCAGTTGCCTGATATTTAAGGAAGGCTGGGTGGTCTGCAGAAAGGCAGGAAGCAGGTACATGAAGAAGCTTTGGGGATGATAGAGATGAGCTTTATCCTACCGTGGTGTGGTTTCATGGATATCAATCAATCAATCTATCTATCTATCTACATCACATACAAATATATATAATTGTGTGCTTTATTGTATGTCAATTTTACCTCAAGAAAGCTACTTTAAAATTGGGACCCAAACCTTAAAATACTTTTTCCTGATACTTGAATTTATATGACGAAATGCCTTGGCATATATATTTAATAATCTACTAAATACTCCTTTCTAGAACTCTCCAAAACACATAGTTCAAGGAAACTCAGAACATAGAGCCAGGATCCCAATCTAGCTTCCACCCACATTGACAGTTATCTGACAATTCAAAGTTATTAAAAGTAAACCACCTTTTCAGGAGAATACATTTTGCAACTGGATGCCATGAGTGGGTATGCCAGAAAGAGTGTCTACCTTGGAATCTCAGCTCAGGGCCCCACAGTCTCCACAAATTACTTACTTTCCAACACACATTGTTACGCCCCTCCCCGATCTGCCAGTGGCCCTCTGCTGTGCTGGGAACCCTAGCGTGCCTTCTGCAGGCCTGCCGGCCCGTGTTCATCATACCTAGCCCCCTCCTTGTGCCTTGCTGTCCTTACCGATGGCAGACAGGTGTAGGGTGAGAAAGAGTCTCGCCGCCCATGCAGACACTCCATTTGGGGCTGCGGCAGGCAGGGCTGTGGATGAGATCCACCCTGCCCTGCTCCCCCAGCCCCCTTCCCGTTTTCTTGGAAATGCTTCCTTAATAAGTCACTTGAGCAGAAATCCTCCTCTGGTAAATTGTGGGTGAATGGGGTGGCAAAATGCACCAGAATTTTTGCTGGAACCATGATCCAAGGTCTGAAGTCTCTGATATGAAGGCCTTCATTAAACTGCCAACATGCTCTGCTGTGACCCGGTGCAAGTGAGCCTCATTACCGGTTAATCCTAAAGCAGAGCATTGCCAAAGAGAAATAAAAAGTCAGGAATTCTAGTAAAAGCCCCTTGGGTTCAAATTTCAGCCCTATCACTTACTAGCTGTGCTGCCTGCCTCTTAGGTTACTTCACACCCAAGCCTCCATTTCATTTCTGCAAAATGGGGTAATACGGTCCAACTCATAGGGCCAAAGGGACGCATATTCTGGTTTATATCTGTGACTTGGGTCTGGCATGAGATAAGTAACAATCCGTCTCCCTAAGTATCTCTTTGGATATCATGAATTATCTTCGGACTGAGGAAACTTCTGGGAAATCCAACTATGAAATGAATAAAGAGATTGTTAGCTAGCATGGGCCAAATGTGATGACACAGCAGTTACGAGATGTCCTCTGGAGTACTGAGACTTCTCTCAGGGGAAGGAAGCTGATGGAATGAATATGTTTCACTTAGCAAAGGGGCCTGCTCAGAGGGCACCAGTCACTGTGGAAAGGGCTCAGGTTCCACCCAGCTGCCCTGGGGTCACGTGTGCACACCCCAAGGCGAGGGAGAACTGGAGGTGCTCTCTCACAGCCTGTGATGCCTGAGGTTCCAACCAGTCGTGCTGTGCCACCCGCAGGACTCTTTCGGGGAGCTGTGCTGATTCTTGTCCCATGCCCTTCACATCTCCAGAAGACAGGTGTCCTGCCGGGGCAGAGGTGAGAGGAGGATTCTGACCTTCTAATTGTGATAAGACTACTTAGCATGAGGCCTGCCCTCTTAACGCATTCTGAGTGTACAACACGCTGTCATTTTCCATGGGCATAATATTGCACTGCAGGCCTTCAGAGCTTATGCAACCTGCTAAACTTGGACTGTAGCCTGTTGTTAGCAGTTTCCTGCTTCACTCCTTCAGCCACACTGACTTTGACCTTGGCTACTTCAGACACTATGCATTGCGGGAGCCCTGTGGGACTTGTCTCTCTGTGAAAGGTGAAATTCGCTTAGCAGAACGTCCAAGGCCCAAGGCTCACCTGTGCTGTTCAATATCGCAGAATTCTCTTCTATTTTAGGGTGGTATAGTATTGTTTTATATATGTATATATTTGCTGCATTGTCTTTGCCCACCCATCCATCAGCAGATGCTGAGGTTTTTCTGACAGTGAACGTGGGGATGCAGAGATCTCATGGGAATCCTCATTTCAGTCCTTTTGGACATACATCCAATCCAGTGTGATCGCTGGGTTGTGTGGTCATTCTACATTTAATTTTTTTTAGGAACCTCCATACTGTTTCCCATAGCTGCTGAACCACTTTGCATTCTCACCAACAGTGTGCAAGGCTCTAGCTTCTCCACATCCTTGTTAGCACTGCTGTCTTTTGTTTTGTGGTCATGGCCATCCTGACAAGTGTGGGCGCTCTGTAACCGTAGTTTTCATTTGCGTTTCCTTGGTGATTAGTGATATTGAGCTTCACTTTTTATGCTTGGCCTGTTGTTTTTTGGAGAAATGTCTAGCCTGTAGCCCATTTTTCAATCAAGTGATTCATTATTTTTGCTATTGATTTTAGGCGTTTATCCTATATTTGGAGATTAATCCTTTATCAGATATTTGGTTTACAATTATTTTCAGCCACTCCCTGAGTTGCTTTTTTACTCTAGGAA
Source organism: Tarsius wallacei (assembly GCA_963574415.1). NCBI lineage: Eukaryota > Metazoa > Chordata > Mammalia > Primates > Tarsiidae > Tarsius > Tarsius wallacei. Next base: position 32,100 of record CAUYQG010212731.1, on the reverse strand, counting down.
GATTCTGTTCTTTGTGGAGGAAGATGGTGGAAGGCAGAGGAATTTGGGGTGTGGTACAGAAGTGAGGCAAAGTCGGGGAAGCACAGGAGCAGAGGCCAAGGCAGTTGGGCAATAAGGAGGGAGAGGGTGGAAGGCAGAGTTATTCAATTGGGGTGAAGAGGGGGGGCATTGTTGGGGGAAGGTGGGCGCAGAGGCCAAGATAAGTGGATCATGAACACATGTGGTATGGACTGTACATCCAGAAATGCATGAGTTATGGCTTGAGAGGGTGGGAACTCTGTGCTGTGCAGGTGAGACAAAGAAAACAAGGTTGGAAATGAATGTTGATATGGTCTCCTTCTTCCCCATGGGCATTTGAGACCTGGGCACATTTGTGTTACAGCAGAACCCAGGGAGAAGATCAGTGGAAAAGGCTCTGTCCTTGCCAACTATACCAGGCACTTGTGAACTTTATTGCTTGTTCTCTTAAGAGAAACATGTATATTTATTTTGAAATCACAACACCTAAACCAGAAATAGCGTAAAGGAATCACATGCCCTTTTAACACCCTCACCAGGGCTCACCTTTTAACACCCTTATACCCTTGACACCTTTTCTGAGGGCCTGGAGGTGGGAGGTTAGAGAGAGAGAGAGAGAGAGAGAGAGAGAGAGACACACACACACACACACACACACACACACACACAGGGTGAGAAAGGGGAGGGGGGAAGGAGGAAGACACAGGGAGAGAAGAGTGAGGAAGGTGGGAAGTGAGGAAGAAAGGAAGAGAGGGAGACAGAAAAGGAGAGAGAGGGAGAGGAGAAAGGGGAAAAGAGAGAGAAAAATGGAGACACACTCACACACACATACGTACACTCATTATGATATTCTTATTGACATCTTTTTGGAGAAACAAAATGGCATCAAATGTATTAAAGGACTAGAAAGTCACATGAAAGCGTGCACTCACTTACAGAGTAGTTGGATGAACACATTTTATGATCTCCATGAAGCTTCATAAAGAAAAAGTCTCCTAATAAAGTTTAATACTTGTATCTGAATTCCTTCAATAATTCACAATAGAAGACCTGCGAAAGATTGTATAATGTTGAAACAGATTTATTACTTCAAAATGTGAATAAGAACATTCAGTTCTTTAACGCTCTCCCTTCCCACATGGGCTGTTTAGGTGCAGAGCGGCAGGCAAGAATACAGTTGAGCCCCAGAAAAAGTGTCAAGGGTGTGAGGGTGTTAAAAGGTAAGCCTGGCGGGCTAATGATCCCTTCATGCTATTTCTGTTTTAGGTTTTGTGGTTCCAAGTAAGATTTAATTTGCAAAAATAATTCTGCTTTTGGAACAAAAAAATGAAGAGGACTAAAAGGAGAAGCAAAAAAGAAAAAAAAAAAAAACAAACCCACCATTAAAACAGAAAGATCATTGACTAGGAATCAAGACAGTGGTTAGATATAATCTAGCTATGTGATTTGGTATATGATATATTTACTTTTTGAGCTTTGACCTGCAAAGATTAAGAGTAATGTGGCATATTAAACACCATTAGATGACTCTATGATCTTTAAGACATAGAGTTTCTTCCCCGCACCCTTGCAGCACTTAACTTGTTTAGATGCTGTGTCTTTCATCCTAATAGAGACCTAGTATCTGTCTGAGCAGCTTCAAAAATAGTTGATGTCTGCATGGACCCACTTTCTAAATAATGGTACCTGGTTGGGTGAGGTGTATTTACATGTCAACAGGTGATGCTGGTTTCAGCTTTAAAAAAAAAAAGATTATTTGAATTTCAATATCTTAGAAGTGTTCAAAGGACTATGAGTAAAATATTTTCTCTTGCAATAAATGTTTGATTTTAAAATTATGTTAATATTATCACCCTGTCTAGCTATAAAAGTTGTCATTTATTGAGGTATTATTTCACTGAATCGAATCCTTCCAAACATCCCATGAGTGGAGCTACCGCCATTTCACTAATGAGCAACAATTGAGCTCCAGAATGTCCACGGACTTGCCATCGTGACACAACTATCCAGGCTGCAGGGGCTCTGAGTCCTTCCCATTCACCCCACAGACAGCCTTTTGTTAGGAAATCTGTGGACCAGCAGTGGGGCTTACTTGTGGAGTCAGTGCCTGTGATCAGGGATACTTTTGGTTTCTGTTATTCAACGAATCAATATCTACTTGAGTCAGGGCCTTAGTAAGAACATACACATGGTGGCCATGTGATCAAGATTTTCTCGAACAGACTCAGTTGCCAGTGTTTTCTCCAGCTTTACTGAAGTGTAATTGAGAAATAAAAATTGCATGCATTTGCAGCGTGTCACTGATCCTTTGTAACCCTGAAGCAACATCTCCCATCCCCCATTTCCCACCCCTGCAACCTTAGCAGTCACCATTCCACTCTGTTTCTATAAATCCAACATTGTTACTATTCCACATACACGTGAGATTATTAATTGCAAGCATTTCCCCTTTTTTGTCTACTAAAGGCAGTGTTTCATTAAACACCGCTTACCCAGCGAGGTATGTGAAAGGGCTGGGTCAAACCCCACTAGGTTCTGTCCAATAACCTCGCTGTCCTGCCCCCTAGCAGTCCTCATCCTAAGAATTTCAACACACCCTATGGTTAACACTTGAATTTCAAAACAATGATCCAGTTATACAAATCTAACTAAATAGATTTTTAAGACATAAAGCTTCTTCCTTGTACCCTCTCAGCACTTAACTTGTTTAGAGACTGCATCATTCATCCTAATAGAGACCTTGTATTTGTCTGAGCAGCTTCAAAAATAGTCAGTGTCTGCACAGACCCACTTTCTAAATCATGGTGCCTGGACGAATGAGGTGTATTTACATGTACTCATAGTTATGTAAAACACTGTGCATCAGTAAATTACATCTATACAGTTATCAGGTTTTCCCATTCTTAGGTTATTTATGGGTTACTAGATAAACTGCATTAAATAATGATTTTAACTACGGACGGTGTGAGACGGGAGAATGAACATTCTATGAAGCACAGCTCATCATTGTAACCTTCAGTCAATCACACTGTTCAGTGCCTGTGACTGTAAATTTGCTTCTGAGGTAGAAAGTTATTCTATCTGATTGTTAATTCAATATTACAGCTGGATCTAAACTATCACGAATCCCCTGAGCCTGGATATTTAATATTTTAGGCTGGTTAAAATGCAAAATAACTGAGCCACCGACGGTCACCCTCTGCCTGCAGTTTGGATTTTCTTTCTTTCCCTTTTTCCTGTGTATTAAAAATCACAGCAGGGGCCTGTTAACACTGGAGCTTGCCACTTGCAGGATTTCTGTTTTACAGTGACGGAAAAGCACTGTAGCCCCTCAGGTGCACAGAAAAAAAGATTGCTGCAATGAAACATTTTATAATTGGGTTATATTTTACAATATCCAAAACTGACATAGGAGGAATTAGGGTTCAGACTTTTATCCTCAAAATTAAGAATTGTATTAGTTATAAGTACTACTGCTATCCTTTTTCCTTATTCATGTCCAAAGCAATTATAAATTTATATTGTTTTTGCCTCTCCCCCAAAGATCCTAAGGTTTTTTGCACAGGATAATTCTCTGCATATCTCTGGCAAAAGTGAAGAAAGCTGACCAGAAACCCCTCCTTACCCTAAGTCCAGCTCATAGTATCAGTGATCTAAATAATATGGAAGGACTGTGTTTCCAATCTTGACAGGCCAGTTGCCATGAATTGTATCAAACATATTACAGTATTATATAATTACATGAGCCCGATAAACTGAAAAGCAAGGTATACATGATTTATTAATGTTATTAAAATATTTTAAAGGAGGTAATTTTGTGTAAGCGTTAAAAAGATTGGGTTCTCTTTTCAGACTGCTTGAATTCGAAGTCAGGTATCGGGTCCAAACAACTTTGAGGGGTTAATTACAGTGACTATAGATGATGTCTCTCTTCCCCACCCTCCCTCCCTGCCTTCTTCCTCTGTCTCCCTCTTCTTTTATGAGGACTATAAGGAAACACTCTACCGGCATCCCAGTGGATGGGTGTAGCACCCCAGGGAACATTAGGTCACCCAATTCTAATTCTAGCTCTGCACCCTTATCTACTGCATAATGCTGACTTCTGTAAAAGAAGGGGACAGGGCTAGGTCACTAGAGGTTTATTTTCTTTAAGACCACGTGGGGATACAACTCAATGTGGCTCTTCTAGATTCATTCTGCCGCTGTGCTCCTCCCCTTACACAGATGCTGTAAATGTTGTCCACCAGTATGCTCACAGAATTCTCGTTCACATTTGGTCTGGGAATGAATGACAAAGGAATCACATTATTTTTGTAATTTGGGGTGAACTAGACTCTTCCAACTGTAGAAAATTTTGCAATTTAAATTAAATTAAATTTACTTTAATATTCATTATTTTTAAAATTTGAGGATAGAATATACTCTTTTCCAGTGGTTAAAAAAGTTGTAATTAATTTGAATACATTTTCATCCCAGGTCTAAACAAAATTTCTAATTCTGGAACTATCCTTATACAGAGAAAGAATTCTAGAGCTATACGTATATACATATAACTGTATATTGCTATATTATTTTACACCAACAATAATATCTTTACTCTTTTTTTTCAGCTTGTGATTGAGTTTCAATGAGTCTCCGGCCTTCACACCTTCTTCTGTTTTTTAGCTCTGTCTTTTCAGCTTTATCTCCCCTATCTTTTGTAAACACAACTTGGTCCTTAAGGGTGAAGCATTACGAGTGCTGTGTTATAGGATTGAAGGCAGCACACCATTTTCTCAGCTTGCCTTACGACAATGAAGCACAGCTACACAGAAACGACCACAAAGCAAACACGTGGCACAGAAGCATGCTGTTGTCCTGTGGACGGAATACTGAGCAAAAATTTGAGCAGCTGTATTTTGTGGTTTTGTTTTTCCTCTTGCCACTAACCTGGGGTAAATGATTTAATATTGTGTCTCAATCTTCCATTTGTGAAGGTAAACTCACATCAAACCTGTTTAAACTGCAAGATGAGGGATGGTGCCTGCAACCTTGGCATTGGTAAATTATACTCTTTGTAAACCTGAAAACCACCTGAATCTTTAAGGAGGCAAACGTGAGGATAATCATTCACCTCCTTCAATGTGAATAAATCTATCGTTCATTTGTTAGGCTCTACACTAAGAATGCCAGTGGACACACATATATAGAGAAAAAGTGTTATGGACAAGTGTAGGGGCCAGAAGGGACCCCCCAAGCATGCCCTATAACAAAGGAGTTGATGTGCGCTGTGTGCTTCTTATGAGTATCAAGTTCTTGAGAAACGGAGACAAAGAAAGCTCATGAACAACCTTGCTATTTCAATGGGGATTTAACCAGAGTCACCCGGATAGACAAATTCAAGGAGCAAATCACCAAATATCAAAAACTACAAAATATTACGTAATATTGTGCTCTCCTGAAAATACTTCTTGAGATTATGTAGGTTGCTTGTTGGGTGGCCACATCATTTATCTTCCAGAACAGACAGGGACACGTTCGAGTATATTATTTACTCTGGGTAACAGGTGATAGAGATGGAAATAAAGATATAGAGATAGACAGAGATGGAGATGGAAGAATCAGAGATAGAGATAATGATGTAGAGATAGATTGAGATGAATATGGAGATCAAAGTGGAGAGATAGAGACATAGAGATAGAGATGGAGATGGAGAGGGAGGAGATAGAGATAGAAATAAAGATAGAAATAGAGATGGAGTTAGAGACGGAAATAGATAGAGAGAGGGATGGAGATAAAGATGGACATGGAGGAGATAAAGAGACATAGAGATAGAGATGGAGATGAAATAAAGAGATAGAGACATAGAGATGGAGAGAGCGGAGATAGAGATAGGAATAAAGATATAGAGGCTTACAGAAATAGAGATAGAGACGAAGACATCTTTTCTCTGGAATGTAAATCAGTCTTCTCTGGGAGAAGGGGGAAACGTGTCTACATCACCACCTTTCTCTACTTCCAACATGTAAATGAGTTTCTCCCTTTAGATGCATCTCAGAGGTCTCTGGAACTCTTTATATTGCTGTTACTCTCCAGTTATTCTTCATCCCAGGCACCAGTGCTCTTTGCTCAGAAACATGACAATATTCATGGAATGTTGTCTACCAGCAACTATGTCAACCTCAGTGTGTCAAGGTGTGTGTGACTATCTTTTCAAAACCAGAGCTGGTTAAGGAAGAACAGAGGATTTTCCGTTGACCTAAAGTTTTCCAAGACTTCCCAGAAAGCCTATTTGGAGCCAATGTATGTCTTATGCTTGAATGGCCCATCTAGAGTGAAGCGGTTGAATTCCCCACAGACTTCTGGGATGAGAAATATAGGCACTAGGTCTATTTTAGGTAGTAAACTACAGAAATCTGACTTGAGCTGGCTTAAACCGAAAAACAGAGTTTGTTGTAAGGCCACAGGGCATCTTAGAGAACCCCAGGGAAGGAAGAGCCGAAAGGAAGTCTTCTGCCCACAGCATCATTTCTGACTTCCCTCTCCGCCGTCTTCCTTTTCGTCACAGAGTAGCTCTCTCTGCACTTCTGTCCATATAGTTTAACGTGGAAATTGTAGGCACTTGTGTTTCTTCAGAGTCCTAGCGTAGCTCTTAGTGGGTATCGTATATATCTGTCTTAGGCTTCTGTCTGCAAGAAGCAGACACTCAGTTGAGCTACCTGGAGTCATTCGCATGATGACAAGGGAGACTCCGTGGAGCTTGAAAGAGAAAGTCTGGGTTTCCAAATAGGCAGAATCTATGCTAAGTTAGAAACTGGAACTAGGCTCACTTTTTGTCCCTAAGATGTTGGCTTTTGTTCACCTCCTGCCTTTAACACAATTTGGAACCCCACTACACTCCTATAGCTTCAGTCAAAGGCAACAGCAATGGCCCTATCACCATGAAGCTGCCTTCTTGAGATACATCCTAGCTCTAGCAGCCTGGCCTCCCTCTATGTGGTCTTCAGCCTCTGTTCCAGGTGAGAACTCTCATGTCTTCTAGTGGCACCTTCAGAATATCTGCATGAGTGGGACCCAAGGACTGACTCAGGTTTGAAGAGGGGCCTTTGATATGGTTTTTTCATTATTTAAAAAAATCACCCATTTTCAGCAATGGACATGGGGGTGATAAAGATTATGGAGTTGACATGAGTCTTGTTCCCAAGCTGTCAGGTCTAGAAATGCGTACATTGTCCACAGAGAAAGTCAGGTTGGAATAGAAAGTGGCTTTCACCTGTGTTCAGGCCGAGCTTTGCATGGCCCTCGAGTCCAGTGCTCTTCCTGGCCTGACCAGGAATGCCCAAGAAGGATGACCATGAGGCACAGCCCAGTTTCACTCTGTGGGAGGAACTGCCTGGATAGCATCATGGGCTCCCGTGTCATCACAACAAAGACTCCTTCCATGAAAGTGGAGGGAAGCTGGTCTGCAGGCTCTGAGTCATGGACTTAAGCCTAGGCCCCGTGGCTCAAAGGTTCAGTGGCTTTCAGTGAGTTAGTTCCTGCCTTTTGGCCTCAGTTTTTTTTTTTTGGCCCTTAAAATGAGGATATTGACCCTGATTGAGAAATAAAGTGAAGCTCAAATGAGACAGCAACTAGAGAAGAGTTTTGTGATTGGTAAAGCTGTGCAAAAGCAAGGGGTGAATGGCTGCAGAACTGTGAAACTTTCCCAAGACTTGGGCAACATTAATAATTAAATAGCCAACACTCCCTGAGTGCCTCTGCCCTAAAAACTTTATGCATATTATTTAAATTAATCATCATAATTACTCCATGGGGCACGTGCTGTTACAGTTTCTATTTTCAGATGACACATCAGATGTACACTAAGGCTATATAACCTGCCCAAGGTTACGAAGCCCGTGAGTGAAGTCAGGATTCAAACCCAGGTGGTCAGCTATAGAACCAGTGCCCTCAAGGATGCTAATTTTATGGAAACAAACAGTAAAAGAAGTATGCAGTCTTCCCCTGGGGAGAAAAATAGGCTCTCTGCATTGTCCTAAGAAGCCAGTGATAACATTATTATGATAAAAACCTCTATACACAGCTGATCTGGCCAAAATTTTACCACTTGCTGGTTTGAAAATATTACCTTTATTTATTTTATTTTCACATTCACATTTAGATTAAGTGGGTCTCCTCATTCTCTCAGAAATATCCATAGATGCTAGTGGACTCTGTTGAGTGAATTTCTGGAGTGAAAAGATACTAGACCAACAAATTGAATCCTTTGATCTTTTGTAAAAAAAAAAAAAAAAAAAGCTCTATAATTGTCAACTCTTTTTTTTTTTAAACAAACTCAGTTCCTTTCAACCATGAGGGATTATATACCAAAACAAACATTGATTTTTCTGATTTCCAATTTCCATAGTTAATACCTTGATGTATACATAAAGATTTTCTGAAAATAACATAGAAAAATTATACCACACAACACTCATTCTGTTATAATTGCGCAGCTTTTCTACAATTGAAAGGTTAGATGGACAATTATTTTATTCTTTTTCTTTCACTTTTTTTAGCTTTAAAAATTAACATGAGCTTCATATTAATACATGTTTATTTTAAAATTAAAGGGCCTAGCTGCTTTGTATTCAGCAGGCTCACAGATGCTGTACCTCCCAGAAACACACAGTCCAAGAATGGGCAGAAGACACAGGCATAAGAATTTGCTGGGGACAACAATCATCACAGGCTTATGGTGTTGCAGGAACTGTTTGGGTGTCTTCCATGAGTAGCTCATTTCATCCTCACAGCCTTGCATGGTGGTTATGGCAGGAATAACCGGGTTCCTTCCAACCTCTACTGTCCCTTTTTGCTGTATTGGTGGGACCTTTAGCTGGGTAGCAGCACTTGTTAAAGCTGATGTGGCCACTGTGTCGTTTGGCCTGTGGGTTGGAGCAGAGGAAGCTTGGGGCTTCTGGATCGTGCTTTTAAAGAAAGAAAGGACTCATCCCCTTCCTACTGCTGGAATGTGGGTGTCATGGAGGGAGCTGGAGCAGGCCACGAGATGGAAGCCAACTTTGAGAGAGAGAAGAAGACACAGGAGCCCCACTCCATGGTATCACAGCGCTACCTAGCCTCCTCCATTCTGAAGAAGCCAGATCCTTCATTCAAGTGGTATTATTTTTGCTTTTATTGTTATACAGCCAAACCATCACCCTAACTCTTGCAGTGGCTATCATTAATATTCTAATTTTAAAGCTTGGTAAATTGAGGCACACAGAAGCCATGGAATGGGGTGGCATAGTCAGGGTTGAACAAGAGAGCCTGACTCCAGGATCTTGCTCTGAAGCACAGTTCCCTACCATTTCTAATCTGAGACCATGTGTATTTGTACTTCATTAATTTAACATGTGATTATCTGCTATTTATGACTTACGGATGGGAATCAGGAGGCTTTTCTATGCCCTTCTGTGTGTCGGACCAGGTAAGGGGTCTGGCTGAAATTGACATGGATGTGGGGCTGGATCCATGCAGGGAAGGAGGGTGAGGGAGGTGATAGAACCTGGGACAGGGAGGTCTGAGAGATGTTGGGAGAAGATGGGAGCAGAGGTTATGATGTTGTAGGTTGTCTGTTCTAACAGTTATAGAATTATTCCATTGAAGGAGTTGGTATGCATCAAGACAAGTTCCTTTCCAAGGCTATTCTTCAGTCATTAGGGCTCCTCCACATACCCAACAATTGGTGATACCAAGTGTTCGGGCTGTTTTCAGCCAAATTTATAAACAGATTTTGACCTACTTCCCATGGTTGAGGGAAGGGGGTTAACTGTGATTGTTGGGAAGCTGGGGGAGTTATAAATTGTACAACTTCTTTAAGCAGTTCCTCGGCTTTGGGTGTGGGGTGAGATCCCAACAAACCCAATTTGTGTTTCCGAGGGTGCTATAAGCTACAACACCAGCTTCAGGGTACTGGTAATTCTGTTTTGATAATCCAGTAAAGTACAGCTGACCATTATGGGTACAGAAGTATTTGTCAGTATAACAAACTTTTGGCTGGGATGAATAATGATGGAAGACTTTTATGACTGGCCAGATAGTTTCTATACATTTACAAGCTGGGTGTGTGGGGGAAGTGAAAGACACCCAAATTAGGCAGAAGTGCATAAAAGCACAAGAAAGCTTCCTATTACAAGAAGGAACAGAAATGCTAGTGAGACTTTTTCCCAACATGTCCAATTTGTGGAGGCTGATTCTGCTAGTACTATATATAGCAAATAGAATAACGAACAGTATAGCAATTGGTAAGTACAAAGGCTGGCAAAGCGTAGGCATGTAATTTTAGAAACAATGGCTTATCTGTAAGGTGTTGATTCTGTTGAGTCCTTAAGCTTCTGCCACGCGTAGATCAGCCAGTGTGTGACTGAAGCAAGGCCGATGTATCCTCAAGTTTCAGCCATGTATAGACTAGCCAGCCCTGGAGTTTCCCCACAGCAGGGCCTGGGGAAACTGGTTTGGGTTGTCCATCAGCTTAGGTAACTTTCCAGAGGCTCAGCTTAAGGGCAGCCGACGGATTTGTGGTGCACTCCCAGTCCTGGGAGGCAGGCTTAAATGTGCTGTAATGAATCCAGGGAACTATTTCAGCTACTTTGACTACAGTTGGGGTAGACAAAAGGACAGTAAATGGGCCCCTCCAGAGGGATTTTAGAGGCTGTACATTCCATTCTTTTACCCACACCATATCAACTGGTTTAAAAGAATGGGCATCAGTAGTTAAACTAATTGGTAGCCATTCTCTGACTTGATAATGGATGGCATTTAAGGCTGAACCTAAGGTTTGCATTTGTTGTTTTAGAGTAAGATTTCCTAATTCCTTTAGGTCTCCCTGTATGCCCTTAACAAGAGGGGGTGGCCGCCCATAAAGGATTTCAAAAGGCAAGAAACCTGTTTTTTGTGGGGTTAGACCTTACCCTTAGAAGGATTATTGGCAAAAGCTGGACCCAGCCTAAATGAGTTTCCTGGCATAGCTTACTTAGTTGTGATTTTAAGGTCTGGTTCATTCGCTCCACCTTTCCCAGACTTTGTGGCCTATAGGTTGTATGGAGCTTCCATTTGATTTGCAGTCCTCTTGTCATGAACTGTACCTCTACTACAAATGCCGGTTCATTGTCCGATCCTATAGTGATTGGGAGTCCAAACCAAGGAATGATTTCTTTTAACTTCTTAACAGGAGTTGGGCCACTTCAGTGGCTTTCTCTGTTCTGATGGAGAAGTCCTCAACCCATTCTGAGAAAGTACACACAAAAACAAGGAGATATTTGTAGCCTCAGCAGCGCAGGAGTTCTGTAAAGTCCACGATAAGATCCTCAAACGGTGCTCTCCTCACATGCTGCACTTCGGGGGAGACTTTGGGTCCTTGCTGTGGGTTCTTTTGAGCACCAATTACACATTGTTCACAGACTACCAGCACTATACTGGAGAGTCGGGGACATAGAAGGACTTAGGGTATTTTCAAAAGTAGCCCGTCCGCTGTGTGTCCCTTGGTGCAATTGCCTGACAAATCCTGGAGCCAATGATTCTGGAATTGCTATTCGACCGCCTTGAAATTTCCACCGTCCAACTTGTAAGCAGTGTCCCATTTCGGTTTCAAACCATGTTTTTCTCATTTGGCATGTAGCAAGGACTCCAGTTTATCAGTGGACTAGGAAGCAGCGCCATGGTTATTGCAATCATTTTGACAATTTCTTTTGTTGCTGCAAGCTTTGTTTCTTGATCTGCTATGCGATTTCCCTTGGTAGTTATCACATTTCCCTTTTGATGCCCTCTGCAATGTCTGACTGCTACCTCTTTTGGTGCCCATACAGTGTCTAGTAGCTCTAGAATTGCCTTGCCATATCTTATGTCTTTTCCCCCGAACTGATTAAACCTCTCTCCTTGTATAAGGCCCCATGCACATGCATGGTAGTAAAAGCATACTTGGAGTCTGTATAGATATTAGCACGTAGCCCTGTGGCTAGCTGGTGGGATTGAGTGAGCCTTCTGAGATGAAGCTTCTATAGACAGAGGTTTTGCCTTGACCGTGGAGTTTAAAGTTACCACCGAATAGCCCACGAAGTGCTTTCCCTCCTGTATGAAGCTGCTCCCGTCCATAAAGTACTTGACTTCAGGGTCCCTGAGGGGTTGGTCTGTTAAATCTGTCCCAGAGAACACTTCATTTATTATTTCAATGCAATCGTGGTCTGGCTATCCTGGTTCTACAGATAGTAAGGTTGCCAGATTTAGGGTCTTTACTACCTCTTGGTGAATGCATGGACTTTCACAGAGCATTCCCTGATATCTGACCATTCGAGCATTGGTTAGCCAGTACTGTCCCCTGTATTCCATTAAATTTATCACACCATGAGGCACCCTGACAGTTAGGTTTTTTCCCATAGTTAATTTGTCAGATTCTGTTATCAGGAGTGCTGTGACTGCCAGGGCTCGTAAACAAGGCGGCCGGCCCTGAGTCACAGAATCTAGCTGTTTGGATAAATATGCCATGGGTCTATGCCATGACCCCAGTATTTGAGTTAAGACCCTTACTGCAATGCTAGCACGTTCATTCACGTATAGAAAGAAAGGCTTAGTTACTTCTGGGAGTCCCAGACCAAGTGCATTGGTGAGGGACTGTTTAATTTGTTTGAAGGCCTGTTGCTGAGCCTTTTCCCATAGCAGAGGCTTCCGTTCACCCCCCTTCGTGCCTTCATAGAGGGGTTTTGCCATGATGGAGAAGTTGGGCATCCAAATTCTACAGAACCCTGCAACCCCTAGAAACTCCTGGATTTGACGCCAGGTAGTTGGGACTGGAATTGAACACACTGCCTGTTTTCTTTCAGGGCCAAGTTGGCACTGGCCTTGGGACAAATGAAAATCTAGATACCTTTTTACTGACATATTTGGACTTTTTTCTTTGAGACCTTGTAACCCACCTGGAGGGTGAGCAGTTGCTGTGCCCCTTGCTTACAGTTTTTCTTGGTTGGTGCTGCCAACAGCAAGTCATCTACATACTGGAGCAAGGTACAGCCACACTAGCTTGCTGTAAAGGCTTTTAAATCTGAGACTAGTGCCATACTAAAGATGGTTGGAGAATTTTTGAATTCTTGAGGCAGGCGGGTCCAAGTTAACTGTCCTTTGGTGCCATTTGTCCATTCCTCCCATTGGAAAGTGAAGATTGGCTGGCTTCTTGGGGCCAGGTGGATGCAGAAGAAGGTGTCCTTAAGGTCCAAGCAGGTGAAGAAAGCAGCCTCAACAGGGATGAGACCCAGCAGCGTATACAGGTTTGGGATGATGGGGTGTAGAGTGACCATGACCTGGTTTATGGCTTGCAAGTCTTAAATCGGCTGGTAGTCATCCATGCCTGGCTTCTGCACCAGCAACAGAGGTGTATTACAAGCAGACTGACAAACCCAGAGGGTTTCAAAATGCAAAAGCCTCTCCAGGTGCATGTGGACTCCTATTTGTGCCTTGTGTGGGATGGTAGGATGAAGTACTGCCTCTGATGGACTGGTCTGCCCCTGGCTTTAGTTCCACAGTCACAGGGGGTATATTTTTTGTCAGTCCTGGAGGCTTGACCTCTGCCTACAATCTTGGTACTCGAAATGGCAGCTCTGGAGATTGCCTCTGTCAGGCTGTAGAGCCACCATTCCTCTTCCTGGGGAACAGCGAGGGTCATGATTTTAGCCTCTGGGCCTCTTAATCTCAGAGTTATGTGATCTGGAGAATCAAAGGTTATATGAGCTCAAAGCTTTCCCAGGAGGTCCCGTCCCATCAAGGTTACAGGGCAATCTGGGAGATAAAGGAATCCTTGTATGACCTCATGGCTGCTGACTGTGCAGTATCACAGCACCATGAAGGGATGCCTGACTTGATGTCCAGTGACTCCCATAACAGTAGCCCATTTTGAGGAGAAGACTCCATGATCACCTATAGACTGGGTGATCATGGAGTATTCAGCTCCCGTGTCAACCATGAAGTTTATATGTTGGTCCCCTACTGTCATGCTGACCATAGGCTCCTAGGGACCTGAAGATAGTAGGGAGCCTGATTTGGCCTGTTCTTGTTGCAGTTCTACCATAGAAGCCAGACCCATAAAGCCATTAGGAGTTGGTGGGTCCTGTTGATAAGTGGAGCCTTGTGGGCCATTTTTCTGTTGGGCTTCCTCATCAACTATTCTTTGGGGGCATTTACTCTTCTTGGTAACAATAGGCACACTGGTTTCTCCCTAACTTCATAGGGGTTGTGATATCCCTTGTGTTGGCCAATAGATGGGGTTTAGAGATCTCTGGGCAGATTAAGGCGGTCCGGGCCTCGCTCTGGGAAACTGCCAACCTGGCTGTTTTCTTCCCCAACCCCTGCCTCTGTTTCCTCCCGTTGGGTCTGTGACTTGGTACTCTGCTATGGCAGCAACAAGCATGGTCATTTTCTTTTTCTGCCTTCGGGCTGCCTCTTATTGGACCTCTTTATCTCGGTTAATGAACACTTTAGTGGCAAATGCTAGCAGTTGGCTAACATTCGTTCCAGCAAAGTCTGCTAGTTTTTGTAACTTACATTGGATATCCCCCTGGGACTATCTGACAAAAGCCGCATTTACCATTTGCTGATTTTCAGTTGCCTCTGGATCAAAGGGGGTGTATAGCTGAAAGGCTTCACAAAGTCTCTCATGGAACTGGCTTGGGCTCCCGTCAGCTCCCTGGAACACCTCAGAGACCTTGCTCATACTTATGGCCTTTTCCCCTCCTCTCATACCTCCTAGGAGGGCCTCCTGATACCGTTCAAGAATTTGCAGCCCCTGGTTACTGGTTGAGTCCCATTGGGGGTCCTCCTCTGGGAACTGATTTTGGGAATATGCCTGGGCATTGAGTGCTCCAGCCAGGGCATGTTCCTCTAGTCATTTTATAGCCCCTTGTGTAATTCTCTGACTCTCCTCTGTATTGAATAGCAGCAGGAGGAGCTGGTGGCAGTCCACCCAGGTTGGCCTCTGGGTCTGGATAATGGACTGTATTAAGTTGATCATAGCCTGAGACTTTTCCGTGAAGGATGGCATATGATTTTTCCAATTCAGGAGGTCTGTGGTGGTGACAGGCTGATACACAAATGTGCATTGCCCATCTTGGATCTGGTCTTCTTGATCATAATAAATAGGTTCCCCAGTCTCCCTCACTGACATTTCCCTGATGTGAAGTTAGACATGCATTCTGGCAGCTGCTATCTGGGTGGGGTGTGGGGAGTCAGAACAGGTGGTTGACGTGTGGCCTCTGGTTGTTTAAGAGCTGTACTAGGCTTAGGGCTGCATTCTCATTGTGAGCTTCTAACAGTGGCTGGTGCCATAGGAGCAGGTGGCAACGGTGGGTATACTGGAGAATAAGGTGGTGGGATTTCTGTTTCATCAGCCAGTACTGGGTTATCAGCTAATTCATCAGACTCTAATGGGCATTTGGACTGAGTTGTTTTGAGGGATACCATAATTTTGCAATTGTCTTCCCAGCAAGCTTTAGCCAAAAGGGCCACGCAAGGACCACATCCTGTCAACAGTCGATGTAAGGGAATTGGTCTGGGTGGCCTGGCTCTCCTACAATTCTATATACTCTTCTAATGGTTCTTCTATCTAAGGATCCCTCTGGCGGCCATCCAACCCTGAAAGAGGGCCAATCTATTTCACAGAAGGTACAAAGCTTTTTCCGAGACACCATAACATCATAACAATCTCCACAGAAACATTTGTCAAAGTTCTTAAGCATACAATCACGAGGGCTAGTCTTACTTTGGTTACCACCCATTTCCTCCCCCAACAGACGGCAGACACACACAAATGAGGGAATGAGGAGTATGGAAACAGTTGCTTTGCCTGTCTCCAGCCGTACACCTCGGAGAGATATTTCAGACAGCTCTTAGCAATTGGCAGGTTGGTATAAACCCCCAACCTGGACCAACTCTGTGACAGGGTTGGGACTGCCCTCAGCTGTATGAGGTCGTCACTGGCTTGGACTGGGACTCAACACTCACTTCGGCCCTTTGTTCAGGTCAGAACCCCTCCACTGTTCATCTCATTCACACTCAATGACATAGCACGTTCTCCAGCCCTCCACCCTAATCCTAGGAGTCAGCAGGTTTGTCTCAAGATAGTGTTTCCTTCCATTGCCTTTTAGTACTTTCCATCAGACTTGAGACTACTAGCGGACTCCAGGAGGTGATCAAGCTCCCTTTCTGCCATCTACGGGCAGGTCTATACAAAAACGTTTGTTCCTACCCTTTCCGTTGGCTGTTGCTCCTCACGCTAGTTCCTGCACCTCTTTTGGGTCCTTGTGCTTTCGAGATCCAAGCCCTGCCTGGTGTGCCAGGAGGGGCCTCCCTCCCGTGGATCAAAAGGTCTGCTGTTTGCCAGGCAAGATTGCCTCTCTCATTGCCCCGGGGGGAGGGGGTCTTACCTCAATGACAAAGGAGGTGGAACACATTGCCTCCGAACTCTCCTACCAGTCAATGCACCAAGAGATGTTGCAGGAAAACAGAGAGACCATGACACCGAGGCTATCTTAGGAAGCAGCATTTTATTGGCACTGGTGCAACTCAGCAAGCAACTGCTCCAAGGCTGAGCAACCCGGAGAAAGAAAAGAAGGGTTTTATATGTTAGTTTAGGGAAGAGAGGGCGTCGGGTTGTATGGCTTTACATTTTTTTTTTTTTTAATTTGCAAGGTTGTAATTAGCAAAAACAGATTTTCAAAGAACAATTTTTTTTTTAATTTTTAATTTTTAATGTAAAGATGTGGGATAAAATTCAGTGATAGGTATACAATCCTTGATCATGCAGGTATTCCTGTTAATGAGGTATGCCACCCTTGCCCTAGCAGTTTCCCTCAACTGCCAATTCCACCACCCCCATCAACAGTTTCCCATTACTGCCAATTGCTTTCCCATAGCATTATAATTGTTCAAGGTCCTCTTATGAGTGAGAACATATGGAACACTGTTAGAACAAATTGTTTATAGGATATACATGACAAGCAGGGGTCGTAAATCGATAACATCACAAAGAGAGGGTGCAGGAATAAGGTTGTGAATCAATTACTATCTTACACTTACAGAAAAGCAACTTGTGACTGTCTGGTTTTTCTCACGTCCCATGTCTAGGAGGTTTGGAACTTGCAGGTTGATTTTTTTAAAAAGAATAATTTTAACTTTTTTTTTAAAGTCCCTCTCTGCCATATTGAGATGGAGAAGGGCATGTGATTTGACTGGGTCTGTTCCTGCACCAGTGACTCTGGGGCAAAGAACAAGTGTGAGACCAAGAGGAAGGAGACACACAAAGGTCTTCTGGTTCCCACTCAGGTTTCCAGTCAGGGTTACCTGGGGTCTTGCAGCTGGCCCCGTCAGCTCCAAGTTCTATGAATAACAGTGATCCTTGTTTTTATAGCCCGTGGGAGCAGTGATGCTCTGAAAACCTAAATGTTTATTTTAGGCCTTCCTGGTGGCATAGGAACCACCAGACCAGTGTGTCCGCAGGAGTAAATCTTCTGTTCACCCCCAGTCCAGCCTGGCTATTCCTTCTGTCAGTTTTTTGGCAGCAAGTGTTGGGTAACCCTTGAGTGAGGAGGCATGATTCCTAAAACCTGAAGGTTCCGAAGTCATCACAGATTGACTCCTTACTTTCCATAGAAGCTGACCTAAATGTTGTCTCAGAGTGGAGGTGTTTCCTCTTACCTGATTTTTTTTTTTTTTAGCATTTTCTCATTTCTCTGCATTTCACTTTCCTTAGGTGTGACAGAATGATCAGGCTGAGTGAGTTCTGAGGCCTCTGGCAGAATAGCTTTCCATGACCTGCCCTTCTCCACAGCTCCAGTTCCCAAAGTACTGAGAAAAAGGCTACAGCCTTGCATCTTCTTGCCTGTTCTCTCCTCAACACTGCTGCAGTTACTCAGATAACAGGAAGTTATCTGCACAAGCCTTCATCTGAGAAAACATATGAGGAAGTGTCTGTTAGGAGGGTGGTGTGTCTGTTACACTGTGATGAGGCACCCCACCTCCACATACATGGACCATTCTGGGGAGAATGATAAGAAGACACATCTGAGCTCCATGTCTGCCATTTCGGCTTCCTTTCTCATTGAAAGGAGTGTTTCCCAACTTCTATCTTCATAAACGGTGCTCCAGCAGAGGGGTGGGAATGACCCTTACTGAGAGAGTACAAAAGCATTCAGAATACAGTTGAGGCACATCATTCTCAGGTTGGCAGGGCTTCATACTGGGCAAAGAATGCACCTATGCAATGCCCCCACCCTACAGCGTGGAACATGGCGACTAAAACATTATCCCTGCTTAGAAGAAGCCCATGACCCAGGGTGGAAGACAGATGCATGCATGCGCCATTCTAACTCAAGATAGCTCTGATGATGCTGTCAGCCCTGACAATGCCAGGAGATCAGCAGAGAGGGAGAGGTTGTTCCCCATGGGAGGAGAAGGAAGGTTTCTTGAACAAAGTGAGGATCTGTCAAGGCTCCTGCTAGTAGCAAACATGATTAATCATCTACTTTACGTATTTCTTTTAGTGTTCAGTTTTAGTTTTAGAAAGCAGAATACAAACAGAAAATTGTAAAATGCAGGAAATTGATTGTCTTAAGAGCATGTGGAGAAGGAGCTGATTCCTATGTCTCCTCCTACCACCTCCCTCCCCAAACACATAGAATGACCAGTGTTCAAAGCATTTGGATTTCAGATTCCGAGAGTTTGCCTTCTGGTATCACAGTTGGGAACTCAGATTCCCAGAGTATGCCCTCTGGCTTCTGACTTGGGATCTTAGATTCCCAGAGTGTGTCTTTTGGCTTCTGACTTGGGATCTCAGATTCCCCAGAGTATGCCCTCTGGCTTCTGACTTGGGATCTCAGATTTGGAGAGTGTGCCCTCTGACTTCAGACTTGGGATCTCAGATTCAGAGAATGTGCCCTCTGACTTCAGACTTGGAGCATATGGGGTGAATTTTATACATGCCTCATCGTGTATATCTTAAGTCTGATCATACCTGATATGACTTCCAGATTTTAAAGTTCCTTCTCAAGGTTTGTACATAATGTGATAGCAACAAATAGAGATATTGGAACTTCATTTTGCTATATCAAACCAAAGGAGATCGCCATCTTTGTAGGTCACAATCAGTCCAATGCTGACAAGTTCCTGTGGTTCAACACATATGTATATAGACACACTGGGCAGCCATCACTCGACTTCAGGCCAGAGGATGATTTGCTCAGATGTGAGTTTGGAATCCTGAGTATGGGAAGTCTACAGGATGCACCAGAGTATGAGGACCTGGAGACAGGAAAGGACCAAACACAGTGGTCTTGGTGAGGGATGGTAAGACCTGAGTGGGTACCCCCACCTAGGTTGGGGCTTCCCTAGGGCAGATACCATGTTTGTGGTGAATACCTCTTGAGCACAGAGTAGGTGCCCAAAAGGGGTGATTGAAAGGGTGGACTTGGAGAGAAAAGAAAGGGCAAGAGAGGTATTCATTCCAACTGTAGGATCAATGCACAGCTGCCCTTGGATATCCCTGGGAGATGGTTTCCAGGACCCAAAAGATAACAAAATTCACAATGCTCAAATCCCTTTTATAATACAGCATAGTGTTTGCATGTAACCTACACACATCCCTTGGTGCACTTTAAATATGCCCTAGGTTACTTATAATACCTAATATGACATAAATAGTTGCTATACTGTATTATTTACGGAATAACGACCAAAATGTCTGTACATGTACATTACAGACACAGTTGTAATTTTGTTTTTACTGCTGAATTGTTTTTGATCCACAGGTGGTTGAATCCATGGATTGGAACCTGTGGATGCAGAGGGTTGGTGGTTCTTTTGTCCTTGAATGTGGAGATGAGGTAGGGTGAAACCAAAAAAGAATAATATTAGGCAAAAAAGAAACGTGCAAGAAGAAAAGAAGACTCATCAAGTAGTGCCGACAGTTCAAATTCCACTTGGCAGCTTCAACAGTCTTCTTCCGTGGGCTATGCCTCTGATGGGGAGTCTTTAGAATCTTGAGATGTGATGCTAACAAGGCTTTTTCAAAGACACTGGAAGGCATGAAGCCTCCACTCCTAGATGGAGTTTCCGGATGCCCAGGGATCCTGGGTGTCCGCATTTCCTCTACCACTTCTGGCCCTGCTGACCAGGAAGCTCCTTGTCTTCCATGTCCTTCTCTATCAGACAATTCAAGGCAAGAGCAGACATGTCAATCATAATGTGCTTTAAATAGCTGGAAAGATTTCTGGGCAGAAGCTCATGCTATTCATCCCAAAGCTTGTTTCCATTCCAGAGAACATTAATGAGGGCAAAATATTTTACAAAATTTTATGTACTAATACGTTTAAGAAATATTGAGCTAAACAAAATTTCAAGACATTTTCCTTTTCTTAAACACTGACTCAGAGATTTTAGTGAAGTGCATTATGATTCTCCAAAATGGGAAGAAAATATGAAATATTACCTAAATTTATTTTACTGTGAAACCTTTCTCTTAATGAGCATGTCATGATTCCAGTGTTTTATGTCACATACTAAAGGAAATGTTTATCTAAGGCTGCTCATCTGATCTACTTATTAACCTTTCATTTGGGGCTATTCCCTTATAGTCAATCACATTTTTAATAAGAACATAAGTAATTGTAGCAGAGATTCAAAAAAACTTATGATTGGGTATGGAGTATAATTACAACTTTTAAAAACCCCAATCTAGAAAAAAGGGCAAAGGGAATTATTCTGCATTATCAACAGTAGTCACTTTAGTATAATGAGAATGTGATTTTTTCCCCCTTTATTTCTTCTACAAATACTGTTTAAGGATATGCCTTTAGTAGAGGTTTAAAATAAATAAAAGAAAGCAGTAACGCAGTTAAAAAGGCAACAGAGGAGAGTAAAAGCAGGAGAGAGACAGGTTGGAAGGTGTTTTTCTGACACACATTTCACTCATTTTGTTTTGTGGCTGGGTACATGGTGGCTCTTCCCTGCATCCCTGAAAGTGCATGTGGGGTGATCAGCAGACACAGCTGGCGGTGGAAAGGGACTGGAGCCAGAGACTCTGAGGACTTAGGTATAATCTGGACCTTCCTGCAGAAAGAAACAGAAACGTATCCCACATTTTAAAAATAAATAAAAAAAGAAAAGTCTCTGATGAACGCAGCCACATGCTCTCCCTGTTTTCCACTGATTCCCTGCAGCTCTGGGGTCTTCAGGCCCTTGAACCTGAGTCACAGGCCACTCATCTGTCAAGCTGTCTCCTGCCTCAAGTGAGACCAGTCTGATTATGGATAAATAGTTAATCAAATACTCATGTGAAGTCACTATTTAAAATATACTTTTATTGTGAAAACACACACTCATTGTAGAAAACTTAGAAATCTACTTACCCTTTGTCCAGTGTCCCCATTACACCACCAGAAAGGTGAAGGAAGGGGAGCTATCTTTTATCCCGCTGTGAGTTCAGTGAACCTGGGTAGGCGAGGAGGCACTTAATGGAGGTGTTAAACTGACAGAATGATTTCCTTATTGTCTTCTTCAAAATTCTATCATTTGTGACTTATTCTGAGTTTATTCCATGCTTTAAAAAGAATAGGCCTTCTCAGCCAGGCATGGCAGCTCGCGCCTATAGTCCCAGCACTTTGGGAGGCCAAAGCAGGAGGTTCTATTGTTTTTTTGACTTTTTTGTAATAGCCATTCTGAAGGGTGTAAGATGCTACCTCATTGTGGTTTTAATTTGCATTTTTCTGGTGACTAGTGATGTTGAACATTTTTTTATGTGTTTGTTGGCCACTTGTGTTTCTTCTTTTGATAAATGTCTGTTCATGTCCTTTGTCCAAGTTTTAATGAGTTTGAGGTTTTATTTGTGGATTCTGGATATTAGTACTTTGTTGGAAGCATAATTTGCAAATATTTTCTTCCATTCTGTAGGTTGTCTATTTGCGCTATTATTTATTTTTAGTTGAATTAAGTCCCATTTGTCTATTTTTGCTTTTGTTTTATTTGCTTTGGGGCTTTGGGGGTCTTTGCCTATGCCAATACCTAGAAGAGTTTTTCCTAGGTTTCTCTGAGGATTTTTATAGTTTCAGGTCTTACATTTAGGGCTCTAATCCATCTTGGCTTAATCTTTGAAAATGGTGAGAGATAAGGGCCTGTATTCATTCTTCTGCATATGGTTAGCTAGTTTTCCCAGCGCCATTTATTGAATAGGTTGTCCTTTCCTTATTGTTTGAAAAATCAGTTAGTTGTAGGTATGTGACTTTGTTTCTGGGTTCTCTATTCTGTTTCACTGATCTATGTGTCCATTTTTATATCTGTACCATACTGTTTTAATTACTACAGCCTTGTAGTATAATTTGAAGTCAGGCAGTGTGACACCTCCAGATTTGTTCTCTTTGCTTAGGATTGCTTTGAATATTTATGCTTATTAATTTTTGGCGAGAACACTTAAAACCTATCCTTAGCAGTTTTCAAATACACAATGCATTAACTATAATCACCACGTTGTACAATAGCAGTCTCTTCAATAAATCATGTTGGAAAATGGATATTCACATGTAGAAGCATGAAATTAGATCTCACACCATATGCAAACATTAAGTAAAAAATAGATTAAAGACCTAAATGTAAGATCAGAAACTGTAAAGCTACAAGAGGAAATTATAACTTCCCATTTCTAAAGATTTCTTCTTGCCTTTTTTGGGACAATCATGCTTCTAAGAATTTTTGTTCAGTGTGTTTTTATTTTTCAATGTGGTTCACTTCCATAGAATAAATGTAGGTTGTTAGTACTGCATTAGAGATGTCAGGAAATTATGATAAAGGAAAGGTTATACACTAGGGGCCGTATGATATGCTTCAAATGACTGCCCCCCAATTCCAGAGCCTCCCCCCCCAGAAACCCATATCCCTCCCTTCCTGGCCCTGCTCTCTGAGCTCCCAGCCCCAGGCCTATTCTCTATGCTTGGAGCAAGCTTAGGGAGCAAGCTTAGCCAAGGGGCAGGGGGAACGAGGACCTGGCCATGGGAGGACCTAGGAAGTGATTCAGTTGTGTGTCTGCCACTGCAGCTCTCGGTCCACGGATCCCAGAGAGAGGGCTTCTCCAGGGTGCCTCAGGTGGGGGTGGGGGGGCGCATGTGTCCCTGTTGCCCCGTCTGGGCATTGGGTAGGATTCAAGCCTACTTCCTAGACCCTGTGCATCCACAGTTGAAGGTGATCCACTCACTGCCTGTTCCACACCCACAGTCACTTCACGTGGCCAATAGTCCTCTGTATATAACTATGTTTCTGCAATGTTGTGGAAGCTCCAGGACGTGCCTCCCACCACCCAGGCCCCATGCATCATGTCCATGAATCCACACTCTCAGACACACTCAGACTCTGTACCTACTTCCTGCAATGGGTGTGCTTGACCCACTGTCAAAAACAGGACCATACAATGCTGTGCAGACCATTACTTGTCACTGAGCCTTGTACCCCTGCAGAGCCCCCTCCATGAGCATCATGTCCCCTCACTCCTGCCAGTTACCATCATGTGATAACTGCCAAATAGGCACAAGATGTGATGCACACACTTGTTCCAGATGGAGACGCTTCTCCTCCCATTCCAACTTCTCTGGGGATTCATGGGTAATCCTTAAAACAATTAGCAGTGGGGGGCACACTCATGAAAAATGTTACTGATTGATTTGGTTCAGGGCTCCATCAACTCAACTAATCCACACAGTAATCATCATGATGCAAAATGCTGATGTAGAACTTGCGCCTTTCACTGCCAGGGAGCAAAGTCTTAGGGAGATGTGACCTGAGATGAAGGTACCAGAGCATGAGATGGACATGGACCCAAGGGACCTGTGCTCTAGCTTCCCTCCCTGTCCCTAAGGAGAAGCTCAGCTGAGGGTGTCCTACTGCTCACCCATCTCAGAAAGTGGTGTTGAGAGTTCCTCTGCAGGGATTGTGGGAGTCCAAGGCACCTCCTGCAGGGGTCACTCCAGCTAGCAGTCTCCTCACCATTCCACCATTCATTACCCTATCTTTCTCCTGCCTGATACAGTGCTTGGCCAGCCCTCCTTTTCCACAGCCAGGGCCTGTGCTCAAGTCGATATTATCTCCAGCTACCGGCAGCAGAAAAGGCACAGCAAATGTTCCAGCTTCTCCTGTCCTATCTCCAAACAACTGTCTGGACCTTATGAAGGTTTTGTAGACTTTTTTTCCTCATTCCATACAAATATAGAAATTGGAATCCTACATTCTTGGGTTTGATTCTGGCCCTGACACTTTCTGGCTGAATAAGTCTGGACAAATTATGAAACCATTTCAAGCCTCTTTTCTACATTTGTGGGATGGCAATTGTAA
Organism: Tarsius wallacei; assembly: GCA_963574415.1. Taxonomy (NCBI): domain Eukaryota; kingdom Metazoa; phylum Chordata; class Mammalia; order Primates; family Tarsiidae; genus Tarsius; species Tarsius wallacei. The sequence goes on along the minus strand of CAUYQG010212731.1, from coordinate 7,719 downwards.
TAGTACTTCATAGAGTTGTGGTAGGAAATAAGTGATATAATAGAATCCAAGTTTAGCCGCTTGTCACTTGGAAGCCAAACTGGAGAGACAGGGATTGGTGAAAGAAAAACAGGATTATTCAAGAGCTGGCAACCTGAGAAGATGGTAAACTAATGTCTCAAAACCAATCTCAATTTTCTCAGGCTGATTGGAGAGTTTTTAAAGAGAAATGTGTTTGGGAAAAATATGTGCAGGCGTTGGGAGGCTTCCTTGTCCTTGGTCAGGTCACAATGTCCTTTTAGATTTTTAACAAAGCATAGTATGTATACTTCCGAATTTATTTTCCCAGAATTAGTCTGTACAGCTGTATACTTGTTGTTCCTACATCATTTTCATGTTTCAAAATTATTCTAGCCTACGTGCAAATATGAAGAGAGAGGCTAGAGCCCTCTCCCAGTCTAAAATGGAGTTAGGTATATTAGTCTTTTGCTATTTCATGGTTACATTGAGATATTATATGTAAAGCCCTGACACTCATGAGTTATCAATAGCTATTACGGGGTAGGGGAAGCCCCCCAAAACCAGACTTACTTTTTGGAGGGTGTGTTCCTTATAGGTAAGTGTTCTAGGAACCCATTGGCGTCATTGTACCAGCTGGCGTTGTTGTACGTGATTGTGTTGAACTTCAGTGAATTTTTTTTGAGATTCTTTCAACATGTTTGTCCATTTCATGATGGGTGATTTATGAGCACACCTGCCCATACTGCACTGCGTGTTCAGAAGTTTTAGACCCAAAACAGCATGACGCCCATGCTCCACCCTCCCAATTCACCCCATCTCACTTCAGGCGACTTTCGTTTGTGTCTCCGGATGAAAAAAATCCTCAAAGGGAAATGTATTGCCGATGTGGAAGAGGTAAAAAACAAAACAAAACAAAAAAACCCCCCAAAACCCAGCAGTAACACTAAAAGGCATCAAAATTGATGAGTTCAAAAACTGTTCTGAGCAAAGGAAAAAGCATTTCCATAGGTGTATTCATCAAATGGAGAGCACTTTGAAGGTGACTGAAGTTTAAACGTGTAAGAATAAATACACAATTTTTTAATAAATAAATTCTGGGGTTTTTTTTTTGGGTCCCTTCAGATTTAAAAAAAATTGGCCTCATTTCCTAAAAGCTGTGGGCATGGTTCATTCATTGAATAAGGGATGGGCAGGTAATACTAAAACCTATTCTTTGAGTTGTTGTGAAGATTAAATTAATGAATAAAAGACATTTAGAGCAAGACTGGGCTCAGACTAAATGCTCAAAAATGTTCTCTAACTTTATTTCATTCACTGACATTCCATTCATTGACATTTAGACCTGTACTATATTTATGCTGTTCATTGACATTTAGATATGGATTAATGGAGGAAGCAGCAGGTCTGTCTCTGTCCTCCAGGTGAGAGACTGCCTTTCCTTCGGGAAGCCCATTCTGCTCTCTCCTCCTCAGCGTCCACCATTTCCTTCCAACCTGCCCTCCAGGATTCATCTCACAGGGTCATTCTTTGACCTGAGGGAGGGATTGAATGGAGATGAGTCCAGGGTTTGTTGTGGCCCCCCACTGGGGCCTGGCAGACTTGCAGGGGACACCTATTGTGAAGAGACAGAACCATCCTAAATGTGTGTGACATGGAGTTATGCTAGACTTTTGGTAGTCTCCCATTAGACCAGCTGGTCACTGAAACCTACCTTCTAGTCTCCGTTCCTTTAGTGCGAGGCTCTGGCACTTGTTAAGTCATACTAGCCCTTGGGAGGACATATACTTTGAGTTGTCTTTAGTCAACGTTCATTAGTTTTTGCAGCCAATATTGACTGGGCAGCAGGCATGAAAGGTTGGTTCTAGAGTCCAGGGACATGGGAAAGAGCAGAGAATACCTAATCAGCCCCCTTGCAGACATCAAACACATCATCTCAGACATGTGTTGGCATTTTTTGTGCAGCTTTTGGAGTGGGGTGGACACGGAGGACCTAAGGTGCCAGGATTTCATACAGGAGGGAAGGCAAGGCTACTCAGAAGAGAGAAATGAAAGGATGTTACATAAAAGGTCTTTCTTGACATCTTTCTGGGGTGGCTAGGTTTTCACAACTGGCTGCTGAAGCCCCAGGTGGGGCATGAGAGAAATGTTTTCCTTTCACCCCTTTCCTAAAGCTTTCTTAATTGCACTGAAGCATGTATCACATCATACGCATCTTTGAGAGACACGGTTCCATGACTTAGCCTGAGGAAAGAGGTGCTCTCCACATGGAAAAGGCTGCCTCTTGCTTTCAAGGTTCAGTGTCTCGCTGTCGCTGGTGCGAAAATAGCATCAACATTGCTTCCTTGGCATCAGGGGATGGGGTGGTGATGGGTTGGAGTGAAAGGATATGTTTCTATTGCAAGTTAAAATATTTTTAAAATATTTGGATGTCAGATCTCCTTGGCTGCCAAGTTCTTGGTTCAACTTTCTCTTATTTTCACTAAAATTGAAGGCTTTTCTAAAAGACAGAAAGCAGAGTGCTTCTGAACATATAGTGCTACATTTTTGCATTATTGACTAATGCTTTAGGGTTAACATAGAATGTATTTTGGCTATGCAGTTGTCTGAAAAAAAAGTCTGTTTTTTTGGGGGGTGGACAGGGGGAAAGAGAAATGAGAACTAACTCCCTAGGAAAACCTATAAGCCTTCCTATGAGATATCTGCCTCCTAAATGTGGGCAGACTACTGAGAGTTTTAGATCTAGTGATTAAACAGCCTATTAGAATATAAGTAGATATACATTTTAAGCTCAAAATGGATTTTCCTAATGGGTAATGTGTAAAAACTCTTTTCAAATAAAAAAAAATCTGACTATAGGTAACTGTGAGATATTTTAGCTGAATTAGACTATAAAAGAACTTGATTCTGATGAAGCATCCATTTTCCTTACAGTATGTTTTTCTAAAACAAAACAAAAACAAACAGGTATATTTGGCTTAATTAATCCTAAGAATGGTCTCAATTTTGCTTGTGATTATAGAAATAGTTGACAATTAAAACACTTTTTTGACAATTAAAACAATTTTGCTTGTGATTATAGAAATGGTTGACAATTAAAACACTTTTTCTGTTAAAATTATGCTTTTACTTTCCTGAAGAATAACCCAGGGCACATTGACTTTGGTTATCTGTGGGCGAGACTTTACTCGGCCCTATTGTAAGAGAGTCAAGTTCTTGGCAGGACCAGGCAAAACAGGTCTGGGGCCCACAGGTACATTCATTCATAAATACACTTAACAGATTTAATTCATAACATATCACACAATACACCAGACTTAGAAACTGCAGTATTGAAAATTTCCAAATACATGAGAGAAAAGCTTTGGCCTAAGTTCCTGGAACATTCATGTGACAGTTATAAAGTTTCAGGGATATCATTGCTAAAGAAAAGTAAAGGGCTTTCAGAAGGATCACCTGTCCCCTGTCCCCACCCTATAGTTTCTATTTACTAAGAGAATTTTCAGATAATGCTAAATAATTTATAATCTTCAGCCACATTTAATTACTTTTCCTCTTCATTACTCTTGAAAATGTTATCTCATATTGAATAATGACTTTGTGTTTGTTTGTTCGCTGGATAGACCGTTACAACCAGAATAAAACCTTCAAATGTGCAAATGTAGAAAATATTGTTTAAACAACCACAAAAGAAGACAGATAAAGACACTTAATTTGTTCTGCAGCATTTAATTGTGCTATTCAAGTATTTTCATACAAGTTTAAGGCACAGTTTCTTAACCTGTGGTTTGTGGACTATAGATACACTCTTGGTGAACCTCCTGACATTGTGCATATGTGCTCATTGAATACAGATTTTCTGACTTACCCCAGTTTGTCAGCATGGTTCAACAATAAGAAAAAAATGTAAGAGCCACCAATCTAAAGGATTCATGCATGCTAAATTTTAAATAAAATGAATGAATGCTTATATAATGTGTAAAAGTTGCCATAGAGTTTATTTTCTCCTAAAAGATAATTTAAGGAAGTCTAAAAACATCTCTTCAAATAAATAGTTTTTTAAAGTGATTATTACAATCATAGAATGCTCTGTTGGCATAAAGTGTTTGTCCTCATATTTAAGGCGGGGACTTTGTCTCATTGAATAGTGAAACTGATAGCACAAAAAAGTAGAACAAACTTATTTCACAGGGAACTGAAAATTTTGATTATCAAATATTTATCTTGTAGAGTGTTATAAACATGGATAAAAATTTTTTTTTTAGCAGTTTAATGCTGCTCTCTCACTTTCCTTTAGCCCTTCAGGGAATCCCCATCACTCTCACATCTGCTATACCTGAACATCACAACTTCCTTTTCATGCATGTGTTGAGGAATTTTAATCCTCTTGTTTTAGATAAGCAAAGTGAGTTTGCATGAGGTGATCATGCAAGGTGCGCTGGCGTGAGCCAGATTTGGACATAGGTCTTCTAACTTCTAAAGCTGTGTTCTTTTTTTTTTAATTGCAACATGTTATGTTGTTTCTCTGTAGGTAACAATTACAGCTGTTGTTCTCTAATAATTCAGAGAGCACCCTGAGGAGTGCATGGTGATGAATGCTAAGACTATTGTTATTACTGTGTAGTTCAAAATAAAACTTCTCATGATTAAAGTCTTCTAATAGTTTGGATTCTAAGCTTAATCATAAGCACTATTACAAGATTATTTTATAATACAAGTGGTTATAACAAAGTTTACTTTATACCATTTGGCAAGTTTTGACTAACTTTTAGTCACATCAATAAAGTCACTAATTTTATCACCTCATCCCTGGTTTTCCTGCTCTAACACATACCTACATTTGGGTTTATACGTTACATATAACAAGAAAAGATTTTAATCTTTGTGAAAAGCAGCATAAAATAAATGTGTTTATGGAATGAAGATACTGGAAAATTGTTCAGGTGATTTTCATATGCTTGTTTTTTATTATAAAACTGTAAGTGTAGTTCAAAATTACTGACATTGTCAAGTATAGCGATGGGCTCTAGGCATGCAATGGTGAGTGTGTGAACACCGGGCCTGCTCTCAAGGAACTCACATCCACTGGAGAATGGGGACTCTAAGATCTGGATAGTGTCAAGTGACATTTTTTATATGCAAAATTGGAACAGTGAACATGTATGAAATTGTGAAAACCAGAACTCTGCATACTGGTGGAGACCTCTTTCTACCAATCAGTTTCAAGTTGTAGGTGAGGCTGCAGAGATGCCATGCTTGATCTTTCTTGTTGTTTGTGCTTTGCAGAGATGGGAACTTCTGCTGGGGAATAACTTGTTCTCTGGTGTGAAGGATCTTCTAGTAGGGATCTGACAAGCTCTATGGAGAGCTATGGAGGGGAATTCAAACATCTGTGAGTAGCCATTAAAAGAAAAACCAAAATCTTCCTATTCAAAATCTCATGACTTTTGACAAATCCTTGAACTTAATGCTCATAGGTTTCTATATCTTCAAAATGAACTAAATAAATTTTTTTTCTGTCTGTTTTAGGATTGTGATAATGCTCTGAACAACTTAACAAATATATACTGATGGATAATTGCTGAAGATTACCAATTTGTCTTGCAGTTTTTTTCCCTTAATTATAGTTTTGTTTTCCAGCAAAAAATCAATAGTATATATACCTCCTGAAACTAAAGAACCCAGATTATGTATTTCTTGATACAATCCCTTTACTTCAGAAAATGATTAAATATAGACATTAAATTTAACTTTATTATTAGTTTATGTAAGGTAATTGTAGGGAAAATGTGAACATATATTCATATATCTTAACAGCTTACCAAGTTTTGATTTACATCTGAAAAAATTCCTGTTTTGTAAGTGAAAATTAAATGACTTTTATTCTAGTAAATGTATACAATTGTGTACCCATCATTCAAATACAGTTTTAAAACCTCCTTTCACCCCCAAAATATTTCTCAAACATATTTGTAACTGCTATTGTACCCTAAACCCAGAGAACCATTGATTTGCTTGCTGTTTTTATAGATTTGTTGTCATTGGAAATTTCAGATAAGTTAAATTATATAATCTGTATTACAGGCTGAGCCACCGAATCTGGCATAATCTGTAGCCTTTATTTATTTATTTTTGAGTTGACATCGCACTCCATCGCCCAGGCTGGGGTGCAGTGGCACTCTCATGGCCACCCCAGCATTGACCTGCTGGACTCCGGCAATCCTTCTGCTTCAGCCTTCTAAGTAGCCGGAGCTACAGGTGCGTGCTACCGGGCCTGGCTAATTTTTGATTTATTGTAGAGACAGGTCTTGCCAAGTTGCCAGGGCTGATTTCGAACTCGCAGGTTCAGGCAATCCACTCACCTCAGCCTCCCAAAGTGCTGGAATTACAGGCTGAGCCACCGAATCTGGCGTAATCTGTAGCCTTTAGAGTGTACTTTTTTCAGTTAGCATAATATTTTTGAGAATTACCCAGGTAAAGCATTTATCAGTGTTTCATTCCTCTTAATTCTTGAATGATATTCCATGGTATGGAACACATGTTTTGCTGGTACATATACCTTTCGATGGGCATTGGGATTGTGTCCAGCTTTTGACTAACATGAATAATGATGCTGTGTGCATTCACATATAACTGTGGGGACATATGTTTTCATTTCTCTTCGATAGGTAGACATTGTGGAGTTGAATTACTGGCAGGTATTGTAGGTTCATGTCTAATATGTTAAGAAACTACCATACTGTTTTCCACTTTATATTTCCACCAGCAATGCATGATGGTTGAAGTTTTTCCACAGGTTTGCCAACACTCAGTAATGCCAGACTCTGATCCCAGCCATTTTGGTAGATGTGTAGTGACATCTCACTGTGGTTCTCATTTTTATATCCCTAACGATTAATTATATTGAGCATCTTTTCACATGCTTATTAGCTATTTGTATATTTCCTTTAGCAAAATGTCTGAAGAACTTCATTTAACATTTCTTGTAGTGGGGAACCTGGAGTCTGCAGATGATGAATTCCTTTAGCTTTTGTAGCTCTGAAGAGGACTTTAGTTTGTCTACATTTTGAACTCTGGGTATAGAATTTTGTCTTTCAGTATTTTAAAGATATAGCTTTGCTGTCTTCTTGCTTCTATTGTTTCTGATGAGAAACTGATGTCATCTTTCCTCTGTGTGTATTGTGTGTATGTGTGTGTATGTGTGTCTTCATTCTCTGGTTGCTTTTACGATTTTTCTCTTCATCTCTGGCTCTTAGCAATTTGGTTGTGATGTGACTTGATGCATTAGTCTTCTTCGTTTCTTGTGTTTTGAGTTGATTGAACTTCATGGTCTTCACAAATGTGGAAAAATATTGGCCTTTGTGTCTTCAAATACTTTCTTTTCTTCTGCTCTCCTCTATTCATGGGTTTTGACTGAAGTTGTCTTATAACTCCCTGGTGCTCAGATCACTTTTAAAAAATTATTTTCTTGTCTGTGTTTGATTTTGGTTCATTTCTATTGCTATACCTTCAAGTTCACCCATCTTTTCTTCTACAATGTTTAATCTTCAAAAATACCATTTCCTCATTGTATTTTTTTTTTTTTTTTGAGTTGGAGTCTCACTCTGTCACCCAGACTGGAGTGCAGTGGCCACTCCCGGCCACCGCAGCCTCGACCTGCTGGGCTCTGGCGATCCTTCCGCCTCAGCCTTCCAAGTAGCTGGAACTACAGGCGCGCGCTAC
>CAUYQG010212730.1:0-61332 GCA_963574415.1 Tarsius wallacei | reverse complement strand
ACCTGCTGGGCTCCGGCGATCCTTCCGCCTCAGCCTTCCAAGTAGCTGGAACTACAGGCGCGCGCTACCACGCCCGGCTGATTTTTTGATTTATTGTAGAGATGAGGTCTCGCTTGCCCTCGCGGGTCTCGAAGCCGCGGGCTCAGGCAATCCACTCACCTCAGCCTCCCAAAGGCGCGGGATTACAGGCTGAGCCACCGAGCTCGGCTTTTCTTTTTTTTTTTTTTTTTTTTTTTTTTAAGCTTAGAGTCTTTGTTCATGTTGTTTCTCTTCCTTGAAATACCTTTCTCTTGACTCTTTGGATGATAGGTTTTTTCTGATACTTCAAACCTCACTGTAAATGTTACCTTGTCTTCTGTCTTTGTTTGACCAGCCTATCCCGGTCCCATCCCCAGTGTTATTCTTTAGCACTGTCCTGTATTTCTTTGAGTTCTGCTTGGCATTTTAAAAATTGTAGATTTATTTGTTTGCTTATTTGTTCATTAACTGTCTTTTCCATTAGACTTTAAGTTCCATAGGTGTTTACCACTGTCTACCTAGCATTTGTGATAGTGGCCAGCAGAGTGGGTTCTCAAAAAATGTTTTTCAGTGAATTAATGATAAATGGGATGACTATATTTATTGAAACATTCTTTGATGCTTCCCAGACAATTTTTGTTTCTCCTTAATGGAGGTCTTGCGATTTTCTTGTGAGGGGAGACAAAAGTTTTGCCTCCTGTGTGGCCTTGGAGGCCTTTTCTGGTATCTTTGTTATGAGCTCTCAGCAGGTCTGTGCTAGCTCAATGGGACAGCAACATCTCTGGCTGATACAGACAGTGCTGATTTTTAAAATCCCTGCTGAGCTTGGGACACCTTAGCTAGCAAGGTGCCCTTTTCTAATTAGGTGCTTTCCTAAGACATGTAGCTCACATCATTGGATAGTCAGTTGGTGTTTCCCAATGCCCCTCGTCCCCAATATATAAATAAGTAAAGTGGTATAAGGCCAGGGGCCTGCTCCTGCAGCCCAACCCAACCCTAGTGTGGCTCTCAATGGGAAAATGAGAACTTGGTGGGACTGGATGGATTCTGCTCACTTTGCTTACACACCCTTGCACTTAGCACTGCAAATTGTTAGGTAGATTACTAGAAACTGGTTTTTGTCATTCCAATACGAATGTGATATTTTCTATCATGTATTCTAGTTCATTTTTACAGGTATACAGGCAAACTATAGGTTGTTTTTTTTTTTTTTCACTTGGCTATCTTCCTAAGCTCTTATTAGTTTAAATAGCTGTTTTACTTAATTTGCTTGAGCTTTCTAGGTAAATATATAAATTATACCATCTGCAAATAATGATTTTGTCACCTCCTTTCCAGTGATTATACTTTCTTATTGCTATATTTTCATCTCCAGGATTTACAAAATAACATCAGATGACAGCGTCAACAAGAAGCATCGTTGTTTGACTTCTGATTTGAGTGGAAATGTTGTTGGTGTTTTATTGTTTAGTAGGACACTGATTGACATAGCTAGTCTTGACTACATCAGAGAGGTCTCTCTTGTTTCCTGCTTTATTAAAAAAATTTTTTTAGTAAGTTATTTTTAAGTTTTGGAAAGCCTGCTTTATTTTCCTTTTTTAATATTTTATTTTTAAAAATTGACAAAATTGTATATATTTATCATTTACAATATAATGTTTTAAGATATGTGTACATTGCAAAATGCCTACATTGAGCTAATTTACATATGCAAGACCTCAAACAGTTATTGTTTTTGTAATGAGACCACTTAAGATCTACTCACTTAGCATTTTTCAAGAATGCAAGTTTCTTCATCCATTTTCTGTTTCTATAACAGAATACTATGGATTGGGTAACTTATGAAGAAAATTAATTTATTTCTTAGAATTTTAGAGGGTGGAAGGTTCAAAAGCATGGCACCAGCATCTGACAAGGACCTTCTTGCTGCATCATAACATGGTAGAGAGCCTCACATGGCAAGAAGGCAAGAGCATGCCACATCATGTCTCTCACCCTCTTCTTATGAAGTCAGTCTCATCATGGGTCTCACCTTGATGACTTTATCTAATTCTAATTACCTCCCAAAGACCTCACCTTCAAATACCATCCACATATAAGTTTGGCCATTAAGTTTCCAAAACACAGAATTTGGGGACACAAACCAAAGCAACAGCATATTGTTATTAACTACAGTCGCCATGTTGTACAATAGATCTTTTGAACTTATTTCTCTACAGACAACCTACAGGTTTTCTTTTTTTTTTTTGCACTTGGTTATCTTCCTAAGCTCTTTGTAGTTCAAATAGCTGTTTACTTAATTTACTTGGGCTTTCTAGGTAAATATATAAATTATGCCATCTGCAAATAATGATTTTATTTGTTACCACCTTTCTAGCGATTATATATTTTTTATTGTTATATTTTAATCTCTATAATTTACAGGATAACATCAGATGATAGTGTCAACAAGAAGCATCATTGTTTTACTTCTGATACGAATGGAAATGTTGTTGGTGTTTCATTGTTTAGTAGGACACTGATTGATATAGCTAGTCTCGACTACATCAGGGAGATCTTTCATGTTTCCTACCTTACTAAAAAATTTTATCTAATTGGGATTTTGTATGCTTGATCAACATCTCCCTACTCCACCACCACTCCAGCCACTGGTAACCACCATTTTACTCTCTACTTCTATCAGGTCAACTTTTTCAGATTCCGCATCTGAGTGAGACCATGTAATATTTGTCTCTTTGTGCCTGGTTTATTTCACTTAACATAATGTCTTCAAAGCTTACCCATGTTGTTGCAAATGCTGGGATTTCCATCCGTTTGTGGTCAAATAGTATTCCATTGTGCATATATATCGTATTTTCTTTATCCACTCATCCATTGATGGACATTTAAGTTGATTCTATATCTTGGCTATTTTGAATATGCTGCAATGAACATGGGAGTGTAAATAGTTCCTTGAAGTACTGATTTCATTTCTTTTGGCTATATACCCAGTGATGATCTTATGGCAATTCTATTTTTATTTTTTTAAGGAACCTCTATATGATTTTCAATAATAGCTGTACTAATTTACATTTCAACAGTGTGAAAGAATTTGCTTTTCTCCACATTCTTACCAACCCTTGTTATCTTTTGTCTTTTTGTTAATAGTCATCCTAACAGACACGAGGTGATAGCTCATTGTGGTTTTAATTTGCTTTTCTCTGATGATTAATGGTGTTGAACATTTTTTCATATGCCTGTTGGCCATTTATATGCCTTTTTTTGAGAAATGTCTATTCAAATGCTTTGACCATTTTTTTTTTTGAGTTGGGGTCTCACTCCATTGCCCAGGCTGGAGTGCAGTGGCATGCTCACGGCCACCGCAGTCTTGACATGCTGAGCTCAGGTGATCCTTCAGCCTCAGTCTTCCAAGTAACTGGAAATACAAGTACGTGCTAACATGCCCAGCTAATTTTTTTTTATTCATTGTAGAAATGAGGTCTTACCAAGTTGCGCAGACTGGTCTTCAACTTCTGGACTCAGGCAGTCCTCTCACCTTCGCCTCCTGGCATTGACCATTTTTAAACATGGTTATTTGCTTTCTTACCATTGAATGTTTGAGTTCCTTATATATTTTAGGTATTAACTCCTTATTCAGTGTATGGTTTGCAAATATTTTCTCTCATTCCAAGAGTTGTCTCTTCACTGTATTGATTGTTTCCTTTGCTGTGCAGAAGTTTTTTCGTTTGATGTAATCCCATTTGTCATTTTTGCTTTTGCTGCCTGTGCTTTTGGAATCATAGCCAAAAAATCATTGCTTGCCAGTTCAATTTCATGCAACATTTCTCTCATGTTTTCTTCAGGTCTTAGGCTTTGGTCTTTAACATATTTTGGGTTTATTTTTGTATATGGTATGAGATAAGACTCTAATTTTATTCTTCTGTATATGAATATCCAAGTTTCCCAACATCATTTATTGAAAAGACCATTTGTTTCTATTGTGCTTAACACCTCTGTCAAACTCAGTTGGCTGTAAATATATGCACTTATTTCTGGGTTCTCTGTACTGTGTGTCTGTTTTTAATGCCAGTATCATGCTGCTTTGATTACTACAGCTTTGCAGTATATTTTGAAATCTGGTAGTATAATCCTTCTAGCTTTGTTCTTTTTGCTCCAGATTGTTTTGGCTATTCAAGGTCTTTTGTGGTTCCATATAAATTTTAGGATGATTTTTTGCTATTTCTGTGAAAGATATCATTGGAATTTTGAGAAAGAAAGCTAGGTCATTTTAGGCCCAATCTGCTCTTTCATAATTTATTCTTCTTGGTTTCATTTTACAGGTAAGTGTGTTTCTTGCCTGTGTGCCTGTTATTTGTGATCCTACTATGCTTCCCTCTTCTCCTCAAGATTTCTCAAGCTGTCCCACATGCACTTGAATTTTTAGACCCTTTACTACATGAGTTAGTTTCTGGACCTCAGCAAGTTGCAGATGTCTCTTTTAAATTGTGGCTGGTCAACTGTACAAGTCTGTTATTTTCCTCCCTGGAAAGAATATGAGGGGGACCAAAAAAACCCTAGATTTATTTATAAAAAATTATGTATTTATACATAACATGTTTAAACTTTCGTATGTTCAATGTACTCTCTGTTTGATGCAATATACTTATCAGGATGCTTTTTCCACTGCTCAAAGCAATTTTTGAACTCATTAATTCTGATGCCTTTTTGTGCTTCTGCTGTTTTTTGTTTACCTCTTCCACATCAGCAAAACGTTTCCCTTTGATGACATTTTTTCATCTGGAGAAACAAACAAAATTCCCTCGGGGCAAGATTGAGTGAATAGGGAGGGTAGGGAATGGCGGTCATACCGCTTTTGATCAAAAACTGCTGAACACTCAGTGTGGCATAGGCAGGTGCGTTGTCATGGAGGAAGAATCAGTCATTTGTTTGTCACAACTTGGGACGTTTCTTCTACAAATTGAATTTTTTTTTTTTTAGTTTTAAAGATGTGGGGTACAATTCAGGATTAGGTATACAAATATTCATTATGCAGGTACCCTTGTTGATGGGGTGTGCCCCTTCCTCCTCTGGCAGTTTCCCTCAACTGCTGATCCCACACCCCCTCCCCTGGCAGTTTCCCGCTACTGCCAATTCCTTTCTTTTTTTCTGTTTTTTTTATTATAAAAATGTGGGGTATAATTTAGGGTTAGGTGTACAAACGTTGATTATGCAGGTACCCTTGTTGATGTGGTGTGTCCCTCCTTCCCCTAGCAGTTTCCCTCAACTGCCAATCCCACCTTCCCTCCCCTGACAGTTTCTCACTCCTGCCAATTCCTTTCTTATAGTATTATGATAACTATTCAAGGTCTGCTTATGAGTGAGAACATATGGAACTTTGTTCTTTGTTTCTGTGATAGATTACTAAATATGATAGACTCTAAATCCATCCAAGTTGCTGCAAAGTCCATATGTTTGTCCTTTTTTATGGCTGCATAATATTCCATTGTGTATATGTACCACTTTTTAAAAATCTGGTTCAACTTCTATGGCAGCATTGTTCTTTCCATGCTTTTGCTATTGTGAATAGAGCTGCAACAAACATGTCTGTGCAGGTATCTTTTTTGTAGAATTATTTGTGTTCCTCTGGGTATATCCCCAATAGGGGGATTGCTGGGTCATATGGAAAGTCAATTTCTAGTTCTTTCAGAAATCGCCACAATGTCTTCCAAAGAGGTTGCACTAGTTTGCATTCTCACCAGCAGTGTAGAAGTGTTCCTTTTTCTCTGCATCCTTGCTAGCATCTGTTGTTTGTTTTATTAATGATGGCCATTCTTACTGGGGCTAGGTGTTATCTCAATGTGGTTTTGACTTGCATTTTTTCTGATGATGAGTGAGACTGAGCACTTTTTCATGTGTCTGTTGGCTGCCCATATATCTTCTTTTGAGAAGTGCCTATTCATGTCTTTTGTGCCCTTCTTTTTGGGGCTGTTTGATTTTTCCCACAAAATTTTGACACAATTTTCTCAAAAATTTCAGGTAAAATCTGGCTGACCGTTTCATCTGGAGGAACAAATTCTGAGTGTACTACAAGGGATCTGCCCTCCAAAATGCAATTCCAGTTTTTCTTTGATTTTGTATATGGAATTATATCTTTACTATTTGGGTCCTACGTTCTTAATCACAGAAATGCAATCAGTAGTCTTTTGGGAATGTAAGTCTAGTTTGAAGATGATATTGACCTTTTTCTGAGGGTTTCAGATTTTAGGGCAGGAGTTGGGGAACTCATGATTTCCAAGTACTATGAAATCCAAAAAGGGCTCTGGCTCTCAAAATAAATTCTACAATTTTAGAGTCAAGAAAATAAATGCTATTCCTGACAAAGCACAATAACTGAATTATGAAGTATTTTTTAAACAAGTTGCTGTAAAGGATTTCAAACGTTCATAGCCTCAAAATCCATTAAGCAAAATGAAGAAATGTCTCCAAAACCTGACATCAAAAAAGTATGATCTGCCCATAGGCATCAGTAGCAAATGTATTGAGTAATCCTGGGAGAAAGTCCTAACCTGTAAAGCCTATGAGTTACTCTATATTTTTGACCATCATAATGCAATAATTTCTATTGTAGGTTTATTTTTGTGCCAACAGATGTCTCTGTGGATGAAATAAATAGGCTACTTTTACAGCCTCAAAGGTTTATTTCAGAGCAACTGGAAGCAGGAGGAAAAATGTAAACCTCCTGTCTTTAACTTCACACCTCTCTCCTAAACTGTAAAGACACGTCTCCAACAACCTCCTAAGTATTTCTTAGTAAATGTCTGCATAGCTACTTTATTCTTAACATTTATTTTTCCCCAGTAAACTTGCTTTCTCTGCCCTATTCCTTGTTTTGTTGTAGTATAAATTGCTGCTTGTTCCCAGGGTCTACTATATCCTTCTAACATCATTATAGAATATCCAATTATTAACTGGGCATCACTAGACTTCTTTCTGTCTAGTGAGAAGAGACAGTGATGCTCATCTGTGTTCTTTCAGGTTCTAGTTCCTTGCAGAGTAAGCATTCTCACCAAGTGCCTGCTGTCTGTTCATTTAGTAGGCAAAGTATTTATGGAACGACATCCTAAGCTAAAGAAACATGCATGGTGCAAGAATGTACATGGAACCATGAGACATAATCTATCTTACAGACTAACTTCTTAAGAGCTTCTGCTTTGTACAAAGAACTGTGACTGGTTCTTGGGGTACAGAAAAGAGAAAAGATACAGTTCCTGTTAACAGGATCCTACAGAGAAGCTGGGGAGAAAGACCAGGATCTAGATCACTATACAAAATAACATGGTATCATGCATGGCATAATTGATTTATCAATAATGAATATTCCAAAGAGGAAACTATTTATTCTTCACTGACATTTAGAGATGTGTTCATGGCCGTATTAATTGAGATTAGAGGAAATAGATGATCAACAGGAGACCATGAAGGAAGATGTTTCAGACAAAGGCAGCAGGATGAGACAAGTCTGTGGTTCTTAGCTTTTTATTCCTCTTCTGAAACTTACATGATTCAGTAGCATTCTTGTGTGCCACTTGTTTCCATGGTTATGTCCATTCTCATTGCAGCTCTTTCCCTCTTCTCTCTTATTTCTAGGTTTTAGATAAATGAGTGCAATGTTATAGTAGGAATAATCTTGAATCTGCTCTAATTTGTTTACAGATTAATTTGGAAATGCAACACATATTATTGACAATAATAAATAATGTATAGCATTTTTCACAATTGCTTGAAATATAGAAATGTCTTAGTACTGCTTCTGAGAACTATTAAATGCAAAGAGGTGTGAAGGTGGATACTTTTGGGGGCATTGTCAAGAAATAAAATGGCAATGGAGTCTAGATTCTGACCTGGCCGGGTTGGTCTGGGAACCAACATCAACTCTATTGTTTACTCTCTGTGTGTCCTTGGGCATAGTGGGGATAAAGCTTTGTGAGAATTAAATGAGTTGATACAAGTTAAATGCTTGGAATGGTTCCTGGCTTGTGGTACACACACAATAATTGTTAGCAACTATTATTGCCACATCCTTGGTATGTAGATAATGTGACCATATTATTTACTGCCCAACTCAAGTCCCTTTGAGAGTGAATGGAGGAACTATCTATAATTACAGTAGGACAGTGGACATAAACCAAGACAGCTCTGGAAAACAGGAATATGCAGCTATCCTAAAACTTCTGTGTTTTAGGTTATGTGTTGACTATTCATCTCATGGAAGCATGAAACAGAATTAGGTCTTTTCTGTCAATATTTGGTACCACCTGGTTAGGAAATAATGATAATAAGCATAGTCACTCTTTTTATTTTTTCATAACTTTTAATTTTTTATTTAAAAGATGTGGGGTACATTTCAGGGTTAGGTATACAAATGTTCATTATGCAGGTGCCCTTGTTGATGAGGTGTACCCCCCTTTCCCCAGGAAGACTCCCGCTACTGCCAATCCTTTTCTTATGGTATTACAATAGTTGTTCAAGATCCGCTTATGAGTGAGAACATGCCGATATTCAGTTCTTTGCTTCTGTGAAAGCTCACTCAGTATTATAGACTCTAAGCCCACACCGGTTGCTGTGAATTTCATGATTTTGTTCTTCTTTATGGCTGCATAATATTTCATTGTGTATATGTACCACATTTTTTTAATCCAGTCCTCTTTTGATGGGCAGCATGGTTGGTTCCATGTTCTTGCTACTGTGAACAATGCTGTGATAAACATGTGTGTGCAGGTGTCTTTTTTATAGAGTCATTTGTGTTCTTCCGGGTATATTCCCAGGACATTTTGGGGTCATATGGAAGGTTGATTTTTGGATCTTTCAGGAATTGTCACACTGTTTTCCACAGAGGCTGTATTAGTTTACACTCCCACCAACAGTGTAGAAGTGTTCCCTTTTCACAGCATCCTCTCCAGCATCTGTTTTTTTTTTAAGTTATTGATGATAGCCATCCTGACTGGAGTTAGGTTGTATCTCAGTATAGTTTTAATTTACATTTCTTTGATGACTAGTGAGGTTGAACATTTTTTCACATATCTGTTGGCACTCTTTACTGAGTGTTCCTTTTGTGCCAGGTTCTTAACCTACATTCTCACTGATCTTTGTATTAATTTGGCAATATGATTATTACTCCCTTATTCATTTCCTGCAATTGTCATACAAATAGTCACAAACTTGGTGGTTTATTTTATAATTTATCTATTTCATAGTTCTGGCCAAAGTTTGAAATTAAGGTGCCTACGGGGCCACACTCCCTCTGAAGGCTCTACCTTGCCTCTTCCAATTTCTGGCTTGTGGCCGCATCACTCCAATCTCTGCCTCTGTGGTCACATCTACTCTTCCTCTTCCATGTATCTTCTTCTCTGTGTGTCTGTCCCTAAACACCTTCCACTTCTTTCTTACAAGGTTGCATATAATTACATGTGGGATCTGTGTAGCCACCCTGGGTGACTGGGGTAAGTTGGTACCTTGCAGGAGGGACAGCAGGAGTCTGGAATGGGCTTTGGGGTGGCCCAGGCTCAGAGAAATTCCAGAATATCCAGGATAAGTTCCCCCTCTCAAGATCCTTAACTTAGTTATATCTTTTACCGTACAAGTTAATATTCACTCCTTTCTCCTATAAGGTAATATTCACTGGTTTTGGGAGTTGGGATGTAGACATATCTTTTTTGGTAACCATCATTCAACTCATCACAATTCACATTTTACATGAGAGGAAGCAAAATCTCTCCATTTTACAGGAGAGGAGTTCATTAACTGGCCTGAGATTGCACAGGTAGCAAGAGAACGCACCATAATTACAGCCCATATCTCTCTGCTTCAGAGTTTATTTTCTTTCCAGGAAATTTACCACAGTGTTGCTTAAATACCAAATTTATCATTAATGTTCCAGGTTGGCAGATGATACCATATTTAAGATCAGAGAACTAAAGTCCACTGTAACAGCACATACTTAGAGAAGGATTATGTAAACCTCAGAAAAGAAGAGGCTAGATTCTGAAATATCGTCTTATGGGGAAAGCTGCATCAGTAAAGCACTCTATCATATGATACTCTCAATCTGGAAATATATGGATGGCATCCTCAGTCTTGAAAATGAAAATATAAAATGGACAGCGTAAAAAATAATTTCTGAAAGTCTTATGCATTCCTGTAGATTGTCTTTGTACCTGAAATATAATACATGGAACTACTTATAGCTGAGGTTGCATTAAATATTTATCTAGTAAATAATTATGATGTGTCTCCTTTGTGCCGGTCACTGTGCCAGTGCCAGGGAGAAACAAGATAATGTAGCTAATGCAATAGAACAGACTCTTATTATTTACAATAGAGAAATTCTGAGTTGCTGGCGAATCTCTCATTTTGCTAGAAATATTACCACATATAATTGCTTCATAAAATCTATATGCAGCAAAAAATATTATGCACTGTCCCAAGTAAATCGCAACAACAAATTGGGGCTGATATATGGATACTGGAGGGTTGGCTAGACTCACTCACTTTGACTCCCAAACAATCAGAATTTAAACTTTAAATGTGCAAGTTCCCTAAGGTGGCTTTGAGGTTCCCGGACTATATGGATATTGAACACGAATAAGTTACACTGAGCTCCACCTAGTGATGGCTTAGTCCTTCAGAGGAAAGGACACCATAAGAGATACACAACAGACTGACATTTGTACCATCCTCTATTTTATCCTTTGAACAAACTTTGAGTATTAAGTTTCTCACAGACTGAGCTATAAATCCTAAGATAAAAGGCAGAAGTGATGAGGTTTTGATATTTTTCATATTTTATTTCATTGATTTTTTTTTAAAACAACCCAAGTGATTTTATTTTATTTTATTTTTTCCTGAGTGTTCTCCCCTACTTTGTCAGCCTGGAGAGTGACAGGAGAGAGGGCCCCAGAGGAGCCAACCTGGGTACCCAGGTGTCAATATTGCTAGGAATGAAAGGATGGTGGGTGTGAGGTGGGAGAGGACACGATGGTGGGTTTGAGTTGATTAGATTTCTTCAGAACAAGAAATTTCGCTCTCCTGAGAGTGTTCCAGTATAAGATAATCCATTTCTGCTAAACAGATACTTGAAAAACAAGCACCTGGCTCAGCCAAAATAAAAGAAATATTGGCTCAACCAAAGTTAAAAAAATATACTTCTTCTCCATGGCTATCTCTGTGTCTGCACAGATTTCACATTCATTCTCTGCCTTCAAAACACACTGTACTTAATGTATCACCACTTTCTCTCTTTATTATAAATATCTTCTGGTTTGCCTCCCTTTCCTGTTAGACTGCGGGATACCCAGCACATTGAAAATATGCTCGGCAATCCACAATTGCAACGATACAGGAATCAACGTAACTGCCCATCAACCAATCAGTGGATAAAGAAGACGTGATATATACAATTGAATAGTATTCAGTCATAAAAAAGAAAAAAATAATATATTTTGCAGCAACTTTATAAAATGAAGGTCGTTATCCTAAGCGAAGTGATGGAAAACAAAACACTGCATGTTCTCACTTAAAAGTGGGAGTTAAGCTGAGAGTCTGCAAAATGAGTTTCTGGAGCACCACCATTGTCCTGGAAGTTGGTTGCACCATGCAGGCCATCTGACTTCCTGTTTTTAAAGGAGGCTCTGGCCCCACTAAACACTACAGGTGGGTTGGTCTTGGAGGTCCACTAGTGGAGACTGTGGAGACTGGAGCGTGTTACCATGATGCCTGCTGGGAGTGCAGACTGGGGGCAGTTGTAGGTTGACGTCTGAATGTGGCGGCCCCCAGCAAGGATGAGTGTCTGCGGCCTGCCCTTCTGAGCAGCACTGGCCCATACTGCTGTTGCAGTTGCCGACTGCTGCTGCAGGCTCTCTCGGAGGCGTCCAAAATAGAGCAGCACATTGTGTCTGCTGTTCTTGATGACCAGAAGTTATCAAAAATATTTAAATTGTGAAACTATTGATAAAGAATATTTATAAAAACTGATCTGTCGGCCTGCACTAATCTCTACACATTAGCAATATTGACTGCAAACCTACAATAAGAAAACCAACAACGGGGCAGTGGGAGTGTCTCGGGGGTATGCATTTTAAAGCTCAGTCATAGATGCAGGTATTATATTCCATTTCCATCATGGTGAACCAAATGAATTGTCCTGGCTACCACTGTGGTCGCGTGTTACAGGTTTGACAAAAAGATGTCATGTTTCGATTTTTGTGTGTGTGTGGACAGCAATGTGAAAGCTAAAAGTGACATTAAAAATTTTTTTTTAAATAAGTGGGGTACAATTCAGGGTTAAGCATACAAATGTTCATTATGCAGGTACCCTTGTTGATGAGGTGTGTCTAAAATTGACATAGTTTTATATAATGTTTTTCTATTCTTTGATTTTTAATAAGCTTTGGAAACAAAAAATATATATAGGATAGTATAATGATATTGGAGTCTTGTGGGGGGAGGAGGGTGAGAGATACAAAAAAAAAATCACCTATCAGGAACAATGTACACTAGTGGGGGTGATGGGTACACTTAAAGCCCAGACTTCTTCACCACTATACAAGCCACCCATGTAACCAAGAACCACTTGTACCCTTAAAGATACTGAAATAATAAAAAAAATGTATTTGGCACATCCATGTTGGTTGACTTAAACAATGTATTGTTTATTCTCGATGCCCAGCTTGGGTCTGATGCAAAGAAATACACAATAAATGTCTGCTGAAGGAATGACTACATAAAACAGAAAGATATAGTTAATAGAGTAACAATATCTAGAGTAAGTCATTTAGGAAAAATTGACAATGGATGATGAAAGGAGAAGCTGTGAACACAGTGCGGTGACAGGAAGCAGACAGAATACTAAGTTCTGACTGCATTCCTTTTAGCTTCGAATGCATACATATGCATACAGCACAGGCAAGTAGGCATTTCCCAGGGAAGGTACATCCAAGTGAAGAAAATGATGACCCAGGTGTCAAGGAGTGAAAGTTTCTTTTATTGGAAATAGACGGGAGTAAACTTACCTAGAGTGTAGGTTGGTTTCTCCCTTACAGCTGAAGCAGAAGTAATCTGAAAAGGCTTGTACATGATGGAAATATATGATAAGGGCCACAATTCTGAACTTTGAGTCTGTCAAAAAGCATGAATACAAGAATGTTTCGCCATTTCCTTTTTCTTTTTATTCCAGACTCAGTCTCTAGCAACTCAGAACACAGAGACTGAACTTGCTTATAACAGCTTCAGTGAGACCCAGTCCTGAGCTGTGGACACAATTCCATGACTCCATGGGACTTTGTCAACGGGGCGAGTGTAGGAACTCCTGTGGCATCTTCGCTTCCTGTCCCTGTGATTCAGGCTGTCAGCTGAACAGCTAGCTGCCTCTTTCATTGTCAAGGCGATTTTCTTGGAGGACTGCATCAAATAAATGAATAGCGATGAATGAGCGAGGGAAGATGCTTACATTGAGTTTCCTGAGAAAATTGTCCAGTAGCCCACCCATCTCTGATAGCTTGCTAATATTTTCAGCATGTGGGCAAATAATGCTGAGACAGTGTTTGCAATTGTGATAAGAAGTCTTAGCTCCAAACTAGTATCTTTTTTATGCCAAAGATCTCTTGGGTCCCAAAAACTTATTCCTAGAAGGCTTCCAGTGCTCAGAAACACTCGTATGACATTCTACTTTAGACTGAACTTCAGAGTATCTGAAAAATCACACCCACATTTTTGGATGCAAAACTAATTTAATGGACTTAAGTTGATTGTTGTTGATGACTTGCCTTCTATTCCCTATCATCTAGCAATAGCAACCTACTTTTTCATTTGGGGAGCCACCCCTAACTCTATTTCATGTTGTTCCTGAAACTGCCCCTCAAAAGGATCCTCCTTTGATTGGCCAGCAAATACTTCCCTTCTACTGGCCACAGTGATTCTGCTATAACCAGGGCTGTATCGGTAAGTACATACACACAAATACTAAAATCTGTGAGGTAGCACTGGGCTACATAATCAGAAATGAACATTGGAATTGGGAGAAAGACAGCAGAAAGAATCCAGGACACTATCTAGAGAGAAACTCATCAATGCAAGACCGAGAATCATATCTGACCTACTCTTCTTACGGAAGGATTTGATCCAAGCTAAACTGACCAAATCCCCAGAATACTGTCAGACATCTTTTACAACTTATTCTTGATTGATCAATGATTGATAAGAACATTCTGGTAAAACGGGATACTCTTGCTTCACCCTTTAGGAACAAGACAATTGTCTATTAAGTTGCAAGAAAAGTTAAGGCAACGAGATCCAGGTTATAAAATGGGATTGGAAAGAAATGCACAGTTAAATTTTTTATTTGTTGCGGTTGCTACCATGTTAACAGTTGCTTCTTGGCAGAGAGTAAGGGGTATAATGAAAGCCTAAGGTTTGTTTCTCAGAAATCATAGAAGAAACAAAAGAAAACTGTTTTCATACACTGGAGTGGGTTTGCCAGCAATTATGTTTTGTAAAAAAATAAATAATGCATTCTGTTTCCAAAAAGCCTTGACAAACTATGATAGGAAAAAAAAAAAAATCAAATCTTTTCCCTTGGTTTTAGGGTGGCGAGTTTCATGATGGAAATAAAGTGAGTCTGTGTTCTCTAAGTAATTTATTAGTGCATCTTGGCACAGCAGCACTAATGGGCTTGCTGCCAGGTATTCCGAGCTGCAGTTTGTCATGTCTGACTCTTTAGTTCTTTCAAGCAATTGAAGAAATGGCCTTCTGCAGGCTGTCAGTGACAGATTCTAGCTCACTCACATAGATAAAGCTCAATTAGCTCCTGGAAAAAACATCTTTTAAAAATGCAATGAGCTGCTCCATGAAAGATAGGTATACACCGACACCTGAAACAAAATAAAATGTTACTGTTGAGGGAAGGACGTGTCCACAATGAGCAAGCGTGTAGTTATCCTATTGGACAGTCCCCTCGGTTGAAAACAAAGGGGTGCTCATTTCTAGTAATTTCAAGTGTTCAGATAGATCTTTGCATTAGAAGCAGGACAAGGCCAGCAATTCTGAAGAGTTAGCATGACATTCATTCATTCATTCATTCCCTCGTGACTAAGGTCCATACCAAAACTTGCAAGGAATTCTGGCCTAGAAGAGAGGTGTCAAAGCAGCCCCTCACCAGATGAGTGTAGCCTCCAATTTAACCCACATAGTATGTTTTACACATACCCAAATTCAGACTTTGGCACGTCCCAAAATATACCTACCTGGCAGGGGAGACACTCTGGTCACGAAGGTGGTTTTCTCAGGGCGAGGCTTATCCAAAATACTTCAGATGTGCTGACCCTTGCGATTTCCCCAAATGTGGGAAACTGCATAATTTGTTGTACTCGGGACTGTGTTCACTCTCTCCCCTAAAAAAAAAAAAAAAATTGAAACAGCTGGAAAACTGGATGGCTATTTCATTGGCATGAAATCTGACTTATGCTAAGTACCTACTGTACCCTGAATGAGAGACATGGCTTTTCCTGTTCACTACAGAATCCACAGACTTGCTTCACTTATTTCTGTAAACTGCCTTGTCCTGAGTTTGCAAACCTATGATGTCCATAATGAAGGCCTCTTGCATCAAAATTTCTTAAGGTTTTTATTGAAAATGGAGAATCTTGGGTCCTTGCCCTGAATTCAAACATAAAAGTGTATGGATGGAAGGACTGGTGAATCTTATGCAAATGAAAGTTGTTGGAATCACTGGTCTCAAAGACCAGATAGAATTATAATCTTTCAAAACAGATGAAAATCTTAATATCATAAGTAGATTCTTGTTAGAACACTACGTAGGAATATATTTTTCTCTGAATTACTTTACCTTACTCTTAATGGCTACTTTCCCCTGAAAACATTAGCTAACCAAAATTGCTCCACTGAGAAAAACTCAAATGACTTAGTGTCTGTTACTGATTTAGGCCAAAATTTCAATTTGGAGATAAAATCTACTACGTTTTATGAACTAATTTGTTCTCTGTGCAAGTGGATGAACTTGATAGCTATATTTGTTTCTGGCACTGCTAAATCAAGAAATAGTTCTAGAGCTAAAATTCAATGGGCACAAAGCCTAAATGAATTAATTAAAACCCTGTATTTTGCTCCCAATCCCACTCTAGGCACTATTCTTTGACTTCTGACAGCCCTCAGCTCAGAGGAGTCTATAATATCTATTATAATAATGATATAATTCCTTACATTTGTATGATGTTTTACAGTTTATAAAGCACCCTCAGATACATTATTCCTTTGACTATCTCAGCCAACTCTGTGAGATGGGGTTGATGAAGAAATGAAGTCTGAGTTCCTACTGCATGTGGATGTAGAGTGAGGAGGAGGTCTCAGGTTTTACAAATTCAGTTCTGAGCCGGGCTCGGTGGCTCAGCCTGTAATCCCGCGCTTTGGGAGGCTGAGGTGAGTGGATTGCCTGAGCCCGCGGCTTTGAGAACCACCTCGGCAACTTGGCGAGATCTCATCTCTACAATAAATCAAAAATTAGCCGGGCGTGGTAGCGCGCGCCTGTAGTTACAGCTCCTTGGAAGGCTTATGTGGAAGGATCGCCGGAGCCCAGCAGGTCGAGGCTGCGGTGGCCGGGAGCGGCCACTGCTCTCCAGTCTGGGTGACAGAGTGAGACTACAACTCAAAACAAACAAACAAACAAACAAACAAAAACAAATTCAGGTCTGATTTTATTCTGTTACATTAAATTCACATTTGTAATACAAAATCTGTCACCTTGTAAAATATCCTTGTAGGTTTATCCCAAGTAGGTGCCCACCTTGTACAAATAAAGCTCTAAGGATCATTAACTAAATCTTTTCAACTGCCTCAAATATTCTAGGCAGTAGCTCATTCACTGACAAAATCCTGCAAATATCATCATTGTGTTCTTTGGGGAGTCATACAATTCATGCTGCTGATTTAGTTTTGTAGTGTTTTGAGGTTTTTTTGGTAGTTTCTTTTTTATTGTCTCATCTCCTCGTGTCCTATCTTTAGGCAAAACATCTGGTAAAATATGTTAATAATAATAGCAAACCTGAGAAATTCTGTGAGAGCTCATCATTCTCCCATCATACTAGGGACACAATTCTCTTTTTAAACCGTGCCCTAGATGTTTGGAATTATCAGAATTTCTTGGTGGTCTTGATTTTTTGCGAGGGGAGGGGGTTTCAGGAGTATCCTAATTTTTAAAATGTGTATTTTGGAAGCCTGAATTAATGGCTGAAATTGGGAAGGAAATAACCAAGTGTAACCTTGAATGACAGTAATGATAACTTTACCTTGAAAGTGGCCCATATTGCTGCGCATGCGGTCTATAAACATGGCCACACAGGCAGCTGAGAAATCATTCTTCTCATTTCTAACTCCCAAACAATACTTGCTCCTGTCCAAGTTTTGACTGGTGCTTCAACAATTAAAAGTAAGATGTTCTCTACAGTTTGATTTTTGGAGCCAGGCAATCCTGGACAATGTCTAAACTGCCGGTCACTAACTTTGTGACTTTCAGTAAGTTCAGTACACTTAGTTTTATCATATTATCAATGTAGTGAAAGGATTTGTGAAAACTGAGATCCCACATGGTAAGCCTGGCACATTTTTCTTTCAAGGACATGCTAGCTATCATTATTATTATTCTAGGAGTGTTACTATTAGGTTATTTATGCCTGTTAACTCCCTAGCTCTAATACATTTATTATTTCTTCAAGAAAAGAAGTAGAAGGGAGAATAGAACTGCTGGACAGCCAATTTAGATGGGTTGTAAGGGAGGCAGGTCAAGTCCAGATCCCTGTCAGACCACATAGTATCAAGTTAGCTATGACACTGTTCCAGGGGAGGTGGGGACATCAGAAGTAGGATGGGGGTAGAGTAGAGGGATGGAGTGGTACTTAGCACATGCAATGTGATGACTTAGTGGAAAGAGCATGGGTTGTGTAGTGAGTCTGGCATGGCATGGTTTGTGTAGTGAGTCTGGCCCCTAATACCTAATATCAACATGACTTCTTGGGATTCAGTTTTCTCAGTTGTAAAATTTAAATAATTTCAAATTGCAGGAGAGAATCCAAAATAATATAAGCAAAACATCATTACAGAGTGAGTCCCTAATAAATAGTAGTTTTAAAAACAACTGTGCCTTTTTTGCAACTTTGCTATGGGGCTACTTCTGTTCAAAGAACTAAAAAGATTTATTAGAATTGTCAGGGTTCTCTGAGTTCCTGCCTCTTATTTTCAGGATAATTACTGTGGAGGTCATTGTTTTAGATGAAACCTCACCTGCCATTGGCCCAGTAGCATGAAACAAGAGGTAAAGGATTTGTCCTAGACTTTGGGAGACATGAAGATATGCTGTTACATATGACGGTGGTAGTGGTGGTGGTGATGATAACATTTATTGTTTGCTATGTGCCAGAAAATAGTATAATTAATTTATGCTTCTTTCCCTTCTTTTGATACTCATAACAATCCTAGATCAAGACCTACACTGAGGCACAGAGAATGTTCATAAATTGTCTTAGGTCACACAGATTGTAAGTGGCAGATGTGATGTTCAATACCTTATAGCCTGACTCCAAAGCCTGCCCTTTAAGCTGTCTTTGGTAAGAAAAGCATTTTAACCAAAGAAAATGATGCTTCGCTTTGTTAGGACTCGGCTGAATTGCTGGAGTCAGCAAACTTTTTGCCAGGGAAAGCTGTTCTGTAGACGTCAAGAGAAAAATGAGGTTATAGATCTCTTCCTGTCTGGGATTTATATTTATTGTACAGTAGGATTTAATCTAAATTATTCACATTTTATATTTTATGGAAATTTTAGCTTCTGTAAATCTGAGTTAGATTTCAGGACTAGAGTTATGTGTAATAAAACTCTTATAAAATCCATTTAAAAGATTAATGATAGATGTAGAAATTAAATCTGGGTATTTTATTTTCTCAAGTTTCCTGGATCTTCCAATTTCATTTGCAGAGATAATCTCTGTGACAAAATCTTCTCTTTATATCTCCTGGAAAAAGGCCAGAGCAAAGTGGCTTTCTTTGCTGGTCCTGTGGCTACAGAAACTCTTCTTGAGAAGAATTCAGTTAGTTCTTCTCAGAATAGGTTTCTTATAAGAGTTCTATTATAAATCCTCTTTTTCAGACTTGTAGTCAACACTGTAGGATGAAATTTAGTCTCTACTATTTATTGGCTGTGTGAGCTGATGGAAATAATGAAAATATCCTTAGCTTCAAAATGAGATATAATACATCTTATCACACAGGTGGCCATTTGAATTGGGTACCTGCATAATGAACATTTGTCTAGCTAACCCTGAATTATACCCCACATCTTCAAAATAAAAAATTAAAAGAAAAAAACCAGTTGAGTGGGAATGAAAAATTTGAATCTTGAGTTTGATCTTGAAACACAAACATTGCCAGGCTCAGTGGCTCAGCCTGTAATCCCGCGCCTTTGGGAGGCTGAGGTGAGTGGATTGCCTGAGCCCGCGGCTTCGAGACCCGCCTGGGCAAGCAAGACCTCATCTCTACAATAAATCAAAAAATTAGCCGGGTGTGGTAGCGCGCGCCTGTAGTTCCAGCTGCTTGGAAGGCTGAGGCGAAAGGATCGCCGGAGCCCAGCAGGTCGAGGTTGCGGTGGCCGGGAGCGGCCACTGCACTCCAGTCTGGGCGACAGAGTGAGACACCGACTCAAAAAAAAACAAAAAACAAAAAACACAAACATTTCAATATGTAGAGAAACAAATCAATATCATTAGTCATGAGAATTGTGGAATCACGTTACTGGTTGATGGATTTAACATAAGGAAAATTTGCCAGATAGGACCTCTTCTTCTCTTTAATTTAATCAGACCATTCACTAAAAGCAAAAAGAATATCAAACTTCTCACTCATTTAGTTTAAATTAGCATTAGTTGTATTCTTCTCCTGTACTAGGTGCTGGGTTAGGTGTTGAAGACTCACAGGTAATTAATATGGACCTCTCTGAAGACCCATAGAGTCATGTCATAGTCCTAGGAGAATTAGACTCCAGAGGGACGTATTTAGTTGAAGCACTTGCTGTCTTTGGTTATGATAAATGGAAACCAATTGGAGTCTAAAAGAGAATATATGTTCCTTCAGTATACATTTGCTGAATGATAAATGTCTCTCATCAGTATGTAATTATTCTTAAAAATATGCTTTGATCGCTGATCCTGAATAGGTGAAATGAGAGATGCAGAGAAAGCTGGACAGGACAAGCACCGAAGAAAGTGGTCAGTGAAGAGGCAGTTTGGTGCTGAGGATAGAACTTGGACTTTAGACTCAGACAGAACTGGATTCAAATCTTGGCCTTTTATCAAGGCTATGTCATTGGGCATGCTATTTTCTTTCTTTAAGATGATTTATTCATTTGTGCAACAGTGACAATGGTGTCTAGCTTGTAAGATTATTGTGAAGATTAAATGAAATGACATATTTGGAAGACAGTTCTATCTTATTTTAAGAAACACAGACAGTCCTATTAAAAAGTGGGCAAAAGAGAATAGACACTTCTCAAAAGAAGACGTATGAGCAACCAACAGATACATGAAAAAATGCTCAGTCTCACTAATCATCAAAGAGATGCAAATTAAAACCACACTGAGATGCCACCTCACTCCAGTCAGGATGACCATCATCAATAATTCAAAAAACAACAGATGCTGGAGAGGATGCAGGGAAAAGGGAACACTTCTGCACTGTTGGTGGGAGTGTAAACTAGTACAACTTCTTTGGAAAAGTGTGGCAATTCTTAAAAGACCTAAAAATCAACCTTCCATATGACCCAGCAATCCTTCTTCTGGGAATATACCTGGAGGAACTCAAATCATTCTACCCAAAAGATACCTGTGCACGCATATTTACTGCAGCACTATTCACAATAGCAAAACCATAAACCAGTCATACTGCCCATTGAAAGTAGACTGGATTAAAAAACATTTGGTACATATACACAGTGGAATAATACACAGTCATAAAGAAGGATAAAATTATGAACTTTGCAGCAACTTGGATAGATTTAGAGTCTGTAATACTCAGTGACCTATCATAAAAACAAAGAATTGATTACCACATTTTCTCACTCATAAGCGGACCCTGAACAATTATAACACTCTAAGAAAGGGGTTGGCAGTAGTAGGAAACTGCCAGAGCAGGGGGAGGCACACTTCATCAATGAGGGTGCCTGATCTCAAACCAGGTAAAGTGGGGACCAAAGGGAGGCCCAAACTTTATGTGTACAATGACCATTTGTCTACTCAACCCTGAATTATACATCTTTAAAAAAAAAACACAGTCTATGATAATATATAATATACAAAGATCATGTTATTGAGGGAAACTCCTCTATGTCAATCAGCTCCTCATCATCTCCATCTTTTGAAAACCTAATCACCCTTCAGAGCTTAGGGAAAATCTCATCTCTTTCTAGGTTTACTCTGGTTAGCTAGATCAAAAGTGATCTCATCTCTATCCCACAGGGTATACATATAAGTTTATCCCATTTATTATGGGTTTTCTCATATTCTATCTTAACAAGTTGTCTTGTGTCTACTTGTCTTATTGCTTTCATTGGATTGCAAGCTCCTGGGGGACAGGCCTGTGTCAATTCATCTCTATATCCCTCCTTTTGCATGATGTCTGGTAGACAGTAGGGCACTGATGAATGGGCAATAAATTCGGCAGAGCTGTTCATAAAGGAAATAAAGGCTACTGGACCTGAATTTCCTCATATTTTGATCTTCCCTCTCTGTTCAGCCCTCCTCTTTCCAAAAACCATGTGTGCCTTTCCTTTTCTTGGGAGAACAAGGCTTTGCTCCTGTAAATAAGAGGCTATTTCCTTTTCCCGTGCTCAGGACCACACTCCTTTCTCGAGGATGAAACTCCATGACTTAACTAATCCTGCTCTTTTCTCTCTATTCTCTTTTTAAAATCTTTAACCTCTTTATGTTTATCACAGTGTAAAGAACAGTCTTAAATACAGAAGATATTCAAGAAATGTTTGTACAATAAATGAAAACATATATATATTTAAGAGCAGGATGTTACTTTGTCACCCAAGCTGGAGTACGGTGTAGCACAATCACAGCTCATTGCAGCCTCAAACTCCTGGGTTCAAGCAATCTTTCTGCCTCAGCCTCCTGAGTAGCAGTGACTGCAATAATTCTTGATTTGCCAAAGGATTGCTTTGAATGGTTTGTTCCTTTGGTGCAATGTTTTACAAAACTTTCAATTGTCAAATCCTTTGTTCAAACACAATTTTACCTGGAGATCTTATTTGCAAAATGTAAGAGATTAGGTGCTCTAGTCAGCAGAACAAGCGGGGGTGGGGGATGGGAGAAGGTCTGAAGCTTTGTATGCTTACTCTCTTTCTTCACTTTTGTGATGGAGTTTCTGTGCTGTACACTTGGCACACCAGAGCACATTAAAAATGAAAATCTAGGTATGAAATTATTAAACACAACTTTTGAGCTCACATCGCTTGCATTTAGATAGCACGAATGCCATAATCTTATTCTCATTTCTAGAGTGGCTCACATTGTTGACATCTACTGCCATGAGTGGGTAGATTTTCTATTTTGGTTAGCTTCAATAGGAAATATAACAATCAAACACAAAGTGGTGCCTGAACTCTTCTCCTACTTGAAAAAGGTTGGCAGGGCAACGAGATAGAGCCATTCTCTTCAGGTCTCAGGATATAAGCAAATAGTGAGAAATATATTGTCATACATAAGAAAGAAGAGTCGCTTCCATTAATCCTGTGCTTTTGTTGATGTAGGAACACAAAACTCTCTGCACACATTGTTTTTTCGATCCTCAAAGACATTTTATTATGCCACAAAGCCTCATCAAACCTAACTTTCTTTGCTTCCTTATTAAACCACCAGTGACTGCATGGGATGGATTTGGCTGATGTTATTTGCTGGTTGCTAGGTTCCCCTCTTCCCCACCCTGTCACTATCTTTTATTTGTTCCCTTGCTTTTTGCTCCTGCTGCATTTCCTTTGTTGGGATGCCTGATGAATATTTGTAATCCTTGTGTCAGATTTACAAGAGCCCAAATTACTTTTAGCGCTCCACAACAATAGACACCAACGGACATTCATCTAAGACCCCTCCCGGAAATCTAAGCAAGCACATCTGTTGGACATGTCAGTAGTCTTTCCTCAACTTCCCCCATTGAAAGTAGGTGGTATCAAAAGATGATTTATTAAAAGCAAATCAGTTTCTTCCTATGCCCACAGTAGCTCTTCCAAAATTTACCTTTTTCTCATGCCTCCAACCTTGTTGCTCCTGCTTCAAAAAGGAAGGAACAACAGGCAAGAAAAAATGCCTGGCACTTCAATCCCTCTCACTTTCAGACTTGTTTGTCTTTTTTTATAGTTACCTAATTTTTTCTACTTCTCGGATGAGAAAGGTTCTTACTTTCCCACCATCCTGATCCTTCCTCTTCCTGCTTCTTCTTGGACCTGGATTCCCGTTTGTCAACTCATTGATATTCTTTTAGACAATTTGATTTTCTTTTTTTTTTATTAGAAATTGTATAATGCCAAGTTTTAATACAACAAATGAGAAAATACAGGTTACCTATCAAAAAATAAGAATGATAGACAATTTGATTTTCAATCTCCTCTCTCTCTCTCTCTCTCTCTCTCTCTCTCTCACACACACACACACACACACACACACACACACACACACACTAGCTCTACAGCCTCAAAGTGCGAGCCCATATTTAAGATTTCTTTCAGAGCCAAACATCTTGAAAGAAACATCTACCTGTATCAACTCTACTGTCCCACTTTTAAAAATATGGCTCCTGACCCACTCCCACTTACTCCACTCCTGGTCATGAAGAACTTCCTCTACCTATCAAGGTAGGCAGTTACCTGTTTCTTACCATGGCCATTCTTTCCCTATTAGCCTCATATAGACATCATTTTTGCAGGATTTGGCATTTTTAACCACTCTCTTTCTTCTTTCTAAAAGTATTTTTCTCCTCTCAATATTGCACAGCCATGCTAGTCAGGGCTTAAAAGAAAACAGATGAAATTCTCAAACAGGGAAACCAAGGAAGGTTAGTGGAGAACTATTGACACATGTGAGCAGGGTTACGAGCAAGTAAGAGAGGATGGTGAAGCTCATTGGGGTTGCAACATCCTCGAACCATTCCCTGTCCCTCTACCACATGATGTCCGGAGGGGCAGGGAGGAGCCTTTATTTCAAGGTGAGTAGCTGTGGGAAAGGGTCTTTTAACATGGGCTGTGAACATTAGTGGAGGAATTCAGCCAACCTGTGGCTACCTAGCAGAGAAAGACCCACAGGAATATATCTTTCAACCTAACTCCCTTCCTCCCTCACCCTATATCAGCTGCCATGACTAAACTTAGAAGCCATAAGGAAGGCAGCCATTTGTTTGAAGCAACCTTGTTATGGTGTGGATGTTTGTCCCCCAAACCTCGTGTTGAAATTTGATCCTATTGTGGGAGGTATTTGAGACATGGGGGGGCAATACCTTGTGAATAGATAAATGCCCTCAGGAATGAGTGAGTTCTCAGTCTTCATTCCCACCTGTGCTGGTTATTAAAAAGGACCCAGCACCTCCTTCCCCTCTCTGTCTTGCTTCTCCTCATGTGATCTCTGGACACACTGGCTTGCTTTTTGCCTTCCACTCTGAGTGGAAGCAGTCTGAGGCCCTCACCAGAAGCCAAGCAGATGCTGGCACCATGCTTCTTGTCAGCATGCAGAACCGTGAGCCAAATAAATTATCCAATCTCAGGTATTCTTTTATAACAACACAAACTAAGACAAATCTCTAAAGACCAATCTCCCCAGGATACAGAGCAGAGCAGAGACAGATAGAGCAGGTTACTAAAGGAACACGTTGAAAATATCCAGTAATATGAATGCATATTTAAAAAATGAGAATATAAAGAATCATAACACAAGGAATGCCTTTCTATGTTTATTTCACCCCATAGTGAAGTTTGTTTCAGTGCTCTGCTTACCTGAATTCCCTCTTTACTTTAATCTTTGACCCCTTTGAACTTCCTGATTTTTTTTTTAGCTCATTGATACATGTAATTTATGTTTTACCCAGCATTCCTCATTGTTTTCAGTGGAAGAATTCAATAAGGAATCTAGTCTTGGACTGCTGGAAACAGAAGCTTCTTGTTTCTTTTCAGAACTCTTTCTCCTTGGCTTCTTAGTGTGGCAGGATGGAATTTTTACCTTGTTCTTTATTGCCCTTTTTATTCCCCTAGGTAGGAGAAGTCTTTGGTCTTTCATAAAACAGAATAAAGAGACAAAAATTTTGTAAACAAAATCATATATCAAAATTATGCTTATGCTTTCTGAGGTTCTCAATATGAGCAAGAGAAATGTTTTTGTCTTCAGATATCACACTCTCTTGAACTCTATCCTGCACATTCACTTGCCTCATGGACATGTCCATGTAATTAGCTCTCAAACTTAACACGTTCCAGATGAAACCATTCTTTTCATCAATTCTGCTTCTCTTCCTGTATTCTCTGTTTCATTTAAGGGTACTACTGTTCAGCCAGTTGCTAAACTGTGCACCTTATGTTAGTACTAGGACACCTTTTTTTAATGGACTGGCCATCTCTCCGGGGTGTTTCAAGAGTCTGTTGCCTTTCTTTTTTTGAGTTGGAGTCTCACTCTGTCCCCCAGGCTGGAGTGCAGTGGCATGCTCACGTCTACTGCAGCCCCGACCCGCTGGACTCAGGCAATCCTTCCACTTCAGCCTTCTAAGTATCTGGAACTACAGGCATACGCCACCATGCCCGGCCATGATCACTTCAGAGGTCTGTTTAAATCACTGAGGTGGAGTTATTACTGGAGGGTGGTAACTCCTTCTCCCACAGCAGTCATCTAATGTTGGCATCTGAACACTCTACTGGAGAAAGTTACTGGAAACATCTCAATTCACTGAAGTCACCACAACCACTGAAATTCATAAGTTGCCTGGTGGCTTTCACATGGACTGGTATTTGCAATTTTTGATTTATTGTAGAGATGAGGTCTTGCCAAGTTGCCCAGGTTGGACTCAGGCAATTCTCTCACCTCGACCTCCCAAAGTGCTGGAATTATAGGTGTGAGCCTCTGTGCCCGGCCCAGTTGCCATTTTAATGGCACAGCTCAGCTGTGTTTCTGTTTCCCCACTTGGGTTAACATAGTCTCATTGACCACAGCTCATTACCGAGGCTGTTGGGCTTCTCAGAAGCCAGCCTAGGCCCTATGACCTCCAAAGGTCCTCTTATTTACCTTTTCACCCCTTGTAATTGTGCTCCCTAATACATTCATTTATAAACAGTGGCAATTGATAAATCCATTGATAAATAGCCTGTTTATTTGATCCATACTCAGTTTCCTAGCATATGCAGGGGACTGAGGTTATCCAAGAAAGAAATCTAGCTATGTCTATTAATAGAATTGCCATGGTTCTGTGTTCATTTTGGTGTCATGCCTTTTTTGTGAACTCTGGATAAATTCTCTTTGGTGTATTTTCAGCCTTGTTTTCACCAGTCTGGATATCTTGTGCTGTATCTCTCTGTATCTATCTGCCTGTAGATCGCCATCAATCCTCAGAATGGTGCATACTGCATCCAGAGTGATCTTTCTAATATGTAAATCAGATCACATCAGAGGTCTGTTTAAATCACTGAGGTGGAGTTATTACTGGAGGGTGGTAACTCCTCCCACAGCAGGCATCTAATGTTGGCATCTGAACACTCTACTGGAGAAAGTTACTGGAAACATCTCAATCCACTGAAGTCACCACAACCACTGAAATTCATAAGTTGCCTGGTGGCTTTCACATGGCCTGGTATTTGCATGTCTTATGTTCTCCTTAAATCTTTGCTGTAGCATTAAATTACAAACATGGAAGCCAATCTAATGAAAGCTACACTTCTTGAGTGTCGGAGCCACACAGAAGCAAGAGTCCTCGGGAGCTGCATTTGTTCCCCTCCTTTATAGAGAGACATTTCCCTTCAAGCAAGACACATTTCTCTCCTTAACTATAGAATGCTATTTATCACTATGGGTCCATTTCTCTTTAAAGCAAGTAAATCTGTATTGTCTTTTACTTAGCGTATTCACAGAGGTAGAGTGAGTTGGAGGAGATTTCTAGAAAACTTTACGAGAACAACTTCTCTTAGCTATCCCTGAGCCCAGTTTCTCCCATTCTGTAGTCTAGAAGGAGTTGAGGATTATCTTTCAAACTAAGTAGACAGTTTGATTAATTTCCCTTTTGTTTCTCTGAACCTCCAAGTCCTGCTTTTCAAAGTACTTTATTGCTTCATATTTATAACTCCAGCACTTTGTATTTATAACTCAATTTCATTCTCAACAATTCAAAGTCTTCCTGTCAATCAACTCTCACATTTTTCTCTATTTTTACAAGTGTTTGCTAATTGATATCTTGTTTCATCCCTAGAGAACACCTTCAGGTGGTAGTTAGGTGATGGAGCTACTGTTGACAGCGTTGTATACAAAGACAATAAAAATGGGTACACTGTGTGTGTGTGTGTGTGTGTGTATACCCAAGGTGAAATAAATATCAAAATGAACTTCAAATACTTTTACTGAGAAGAAACAGAAAACTGCTTGTACAATAAAAAGAAAGAGAAAATAAAAGAAAAAAAAGGAACAGCAACAATTGTCATTAAGATCACTGTTAGCCTTTTAAAAATGCTTGAATATGTGTTTCTAAAACAACCAAACAAATCTGGGAATTTAGATAAACGTGCTCAGGTCTCCTAATGCCATGTCAGCTGTGTATGGTTTAGGCCACTTGTTTCCATCTGTAAACCCAAACTGTGAACCTAACCCCTTCTTAAGATATCAGATACATTTTAGGTTAAAAAAAAAAAAACAACTCACACAAATTTTACTTTTGAATTCTAAGCCGGGGTGAAATTTGATTGCAGTTATAAATCCTCCAAGCAAAGGCTTATCTGGAATTGCCAACATCACCCCAAGTTCAGCAATGCAAATGACACTGCTATAATGTAAGAAATAAGAAAGCTTTCAGTATGTTGTCTAAGAACTTGAGCACATTGAAAGTGATTTATGAGCAAGCAGACTAAACATTTAAATGCCTTTCCTAGCAATGGAATATTTTTCAATACAACGAGCCCTCTCATATATGATTCTACATTCCACGACAGCACTGCTCCTGACAATATAAGCCTTTTCTGATAGCGTAACATTTCCAATCCAAGATTAAAATCTTGGAAACTTGTCAACAGAAAAGGATGATAATATGAGTGAAACTGCAGCTATCAAAGAAAAATGCCTTGCAAGTAATTTCTGTAATGGTCAACTTTTAGTAATTTTCTCTTCCTCCTTCACTCTTAAGTGGAGGGGTTGGCCTGAAGGTCATTTTAATATTTTGGATAAGTACAGTTACAAACCAGAAATTCATGAACACAGAAAAAAGAGAGTCATTTAATACCACAAAAAATCAACTTTTTACCCTGCCTTTCTTATTTCCATTTCTAATACAGGCTATCGGGAATGTTTTTCTTTTGATGAACAGTGGTTTAAGCAATGAGTTGACAATAAACCCTTGAACTTCATAAGGCACTAAAAATTAGGGGATCAGAGAGTCTTAAGTTTTCTTGGATATATTTCCATAATTTTTTCTGTGCTACTTTATTTAATCTTCCACTACTCCAGAGACTAGAACTGAATGACCTTCTAGGTCTTTTCCATTTTTTTGTTCTTATAATACTCTTTTTCGTGGGTGATCTTTCTAATCTCTGGTGTGCCCTTGGCTATACTGTGGGTAAATTGGGGTGATTCTTAGTTTTAACAGCTGCACAAGATGGAGTCTTAAAAGGCATTTGTGGGCCAAAGAGTATAACTGATAAAGTTGAAACCATTTGTACATTTTTATTACTATGATCTTTCTAAAATATTTCATTCTCGTCATATACTATAGTAGCTAGCACAAATTTTAAATTCTAATTTCCAGTTTTTCTTTGGATAGGTATATCTGTCTCTATAATTTTTTTCCTTGAACACACAGTATTTTTCTTATTATTGCTTTGAATACTTCAAATCACATACATATCGTCGTGTGCTGCAAAATGACATTTTCGTTAGCAATGGGTCACATATACAACAGTGGTCCCATAAAGTTACAATACCATATTTTTCCTTTTAGACACACAAATGTTTACTTGTGTGTTACAATTGCTTACAGTATTCAGTACAGTAACATGCTGAACAGGTTTGTAACCTATGAGTAATAGGCTATACCATATAGCTTAAGTGTGTAGTAGGGTATACCATCTAGGTTTGTGTTGATACACTATGATGTTTGTAGGACTACAAAATTGCCTAGTGATGCATTTCTCAGAAAGCGTCCCCATTCTTAAGTGGTGTATGACTACACACACGCGCACACACACACACACACACACACACACACACACACACTGTTTTCTCCCTCAGAGCTTAAATTTGCATTTATTTAATAGTCAATCAAGTTTCATTGAATATGTAATTATGATTAAAAAATCTTTTATTGTTATTTTAGAGTTGTGGGCCACATGTGAGGATTTGCTATGTAAGTAAATCGTGGGCATATAAGGTTTAGGCTTCTAGTGAGCCCTCTCTCCCCCTGGTAGTGGACATGGTTCCCAGTGGGTATCAACGCATAATTATTAACTATGTACTACTCTCTGCCAGCCCTGTGCTGTGCTTGGGTGGGGCACAGTTGTAAATCAGACATGCGCTTGTTTCAGGGAGCTCACTGTCTGATAAGGAAGCTAAATGTGTCAGTCAGCTACCATACTTCAGGGCGATAATCCTAGGGGTGGCATAAACAGAGAGTGGAAGCGAGGCTCATAAGAGAAGGATAGAACCCAGCCTCGGGGGTAGAAAGTCTTGCTAGAGTGGAGCTTCTCAAAATGTGGTCTCTGCACAGCAGCATCATCAACACACGGGAATTTGTTAAAAATGCAAATTCTCAGGCCCCAACCCAGACCTACTAAATAAAAAACTCTAGGGATGAGTCTTCCATCTGTTTTGCAACAAGCCCTCTGGGTGATTCTGATACATCAAGTTTGAGAACCATTGTCTCAGAGCAAGTAACAACTTTGTAAGAAGATGCTCTATTTACCATCAGATTCATTTACATAATTGATACCTCTTGATAATTAAGTCATCTATTAAAATCTCCCATTGTTTTATTTGTCTCTAAACTGGTGGGAAAAAAAGAAAAAAAGAAATAGCTTCCGTTTTTAACAAATGTTACTTATGCATTGTCTATCTAGCACAAATTTATATGGCTTAAAGGTAAAATTCAGGCAAATAACTAATTACTTTGCAGTTACACAATGCAAAGCAGCATCATTAACAACAACAACAACAATTTCTTTTAAGAACTAAATAGACTGAATTGATCAAATTTATCAATCTTGTTAATGTTTCCAGGGATCTAGTTTGCTTTGTGAATGTGAGAACCTCTGTGTCCTAGCACCCACTATTTTGGAGCATTTCTCGGAGATATTTCTGGGAGATGATGGAGCAATCAATTTTTATTTTAATTCTTTTTGTTTTTTTGAATTGGGATCACACTCTGTTTTCTAGCCTAGAGTGGTATAGTGACACAATCAGTTCACTGCAGCCTTCAGCTCCTGGGTTCAAGCAATCCTACCACCTCAGCCTCCTGAGTAGCTGGGACTACAGACATGTGACATACATAATTTTACGTACAGATGGGGTCTTGCTATGCTGCCCAGACTGATCTCAAACTCCTGGTCTCAAGCAATCCTCCTACCTTGGTCTCCCAAATTGCTGGGATTATAGGTGTGAGCCACTGCGCCTGGCCTCAATTTTCATTCTTCTCCCCACAGAATAGAGTAGAGTTCACTCTTTTCTTACCCCATACTCTCTTCTTCACTGGAGTGATGGTAAATGGAAGAAAGGAAAACATAGCTAAACAGTTAGAATTGGACTGATGAAATGATCTTTTAAATTATAGTTCTATATTATAACTAACATTTGATCGTCTTTATTTTTTCATATGAGTATATACCCATACAATTTTTATGTATAAAAACCATATATATAAAATTATTGGTGAGTTTTATAAAGAATTCTTTGAGAATTAAATGGGTATCTTAAAAAACAAAACATCAAAGGTGTTCATTATATAGTAGTAATATGAGAGTTTTTCACGATTTTTATAAACATTCTACATTATTTTAGAGCTTATCTGATAACGCTATTAATAATATAATCTACTATTATAATAATTTGGATATGCCATGTTACAAATCATTCCCTGAAATGTAATTACTTAGCTGGTGGGTCACTAAGTCCTGTACATTAGAGTTTTCAAATCTCTCTCATCACCCTTGCACACACAACAATATTAATGATATTCTTAATCTGTCCTGCTCATCCTGATTTATTTTAAACTCTCATAATCTGTTGGAGTTTTTCAATACTTGTTAACTTGACTCCCAGCCTTCTTGTCTTATCCCCGCCATTCTAACTCCATCACCACTAGATTTATTTCTCTAACATGCATATAAATCATATTATTCCTATAAGTAAAATACTCAATTGGGCCTCTCTGGAATAAAGGTTTTCATAATCTCAGCTTTGTTGATTTCTTGTTTTCATCCAATCACACTTCCAATTTACCACTTCCTTAAAGCTATATAAATCATTTGCAGTTTTTTTTGACTTGCCTACTCTTTTCTTGGTTCTGTGAAGTTGAGGCTGATGTTTCCTTTACCTGAAATACTCTCTTCTTTTCGGAATGCTTGGATAACTCATCATTCAACTTCAGGAACTATTTCTTATACAAACATTTTCTACCTCCTCCAGTAAACTAGACCCTTCATATTTGTCTCTTTCTAAGAATATGAATTATTTATGTTATACACACACCTCATGTAAGTAAAACATGTGGACAGGGTATACACATATGCACCACCTTCAAGATAATGCTATTTCTGGGTAGTTAAGAAGAAAATTAACCTATTTTTAATAGATTTATTTCTTAAAAAAATAATCTGAACACTGGATAGCAAAATGTTCAGGTCCGACAAACTTGGGTAGTGGATCTATGAATGTTGGTTCAAAATTTCTCTGTACCTTTTAATGTATGTAAAATATTTCATGATTTAAAATAAATTGGAAAAATATAGTAGTTAAATCAGTTAAATTATGGAATAAAGAACCAAGTGAAGTTGTACAATCTTGTCTTTGGGAGACTAACAGCGTCTCTGATTAGGGAAGGAAAAACTTCAAGGCTACGTGTTATGGGTCCCACACGCACTATATTTGTGTTCCAGTCCACACTTAGACATCTTCATTTACAGGAAACCCATTGTCTTTAAAGGTAGCCTATCTGGAATTCATGCTCTGTCCCATTTCTACTTGAAGGGCATTGATGTAGCTGTGAGTCCTCTTTTCAACGTTTGTCTTCTCAATATG
Organism: Tarsius wallacei; assembly: GCA_963574415.1. Classification (NCBI taxonomy): domain Eukaryota; kingdom Metazoa; phylum Chordata; class Mammalia; order Primates; family Tarsiidae; genus Tarsius; species Tarsius wallacei. The sequence goes on along the minus strand of CAUYQG010212730.1, from coordinate 28,771 downwards.
ATTTTATTGATGTCTCTTCATCCTCCACATTACTCTTTTTGGGATGCGATCCAGAGTTTCTCTTAGGGTGTGGAACCCCCAAATGAAGGCAGTCTGCAAAGAGAAGAGCAGAAGCATTGCCTCATTCATTTTAGGCACTGTTCTTGTCTGGCATAATCTCAGCTTTACATAGACACCTTTGAAAGCAAAATCACACAAATGAATCATTTGAAGATTGCCACTGCCAAGGCTAGTTTCCTTCATTCCTATCAGTTCAATTAAATCATTAGCCCTTGACATACAGGCTAACATAAGACGTTGGAAAAGTACGTGAATTGAATTAAAATGTTTTGTTGAATTGCAATGACTCATTAATTCCTTTTGGATACTAATATTCCATTGGCTAGGAATCTGCAATTGTAATATCATCCAGGCTGCTTTTCCCCATCTTGTCCTTAAGGGTGTCATGAGAGAACTTGTCAAGAGTTTTTCTGAAATCTAGATACACACTATTTCTACTGTATTTCTCTGATCTCCCAGTGTAGTAACTTTGTCAGTAGGAAATGAGGTTAGTCTGACAGGACTATTCTTAGTGAGCTCACGCTGAGTTTACCACTTTTCTTTTCTAAGTACTCACAAGCCATTGTTTAAAAAAATTGTTCTAGAATCTTGCCCAGATCGATGTCAAGCTCAGTGCTCTGTAGTTCACAGATATACACTCTTTCTCTTTTTATAAATCCAGATGACACTTGCCTGTATCCAATTTTCAGAAACTCTTTTCCACTGTAGGTTTCCTTAAGTTCGATGATGATAATTCAGCCTTATCTATGAGTTCTCTGAGTATGTTGAAACACACACCTCAGCCAGGAGACTTGGACTTATTTGGAGCAACTCCTTTTAATCTCCTCACCTGTTTAAGAATACATCTATTTGAGAAAGGAAAGGAAAGTTGGTATGCTCAAACTGTAGTTTAGGTCCTGTTAACTTGATAATCAATATCAAAGTGAATAAAGTCAAGTGACAAAGTGTTATTAAAGGTTTAGAGGCATGTGCAGAGCTGTGCTGGGTGCTTATAGAATACAATAAAAATTAAAAAAAATAAAGTCCCACATTTATAAATCTGATAGTCAAGCTGGGAAAAATAAGACTTGTAATGTCCTAAGCCATGTGGTTCAATTAGTGAGCAAAGCTGAGCTTCAAAGAACATTGTCTTTACTTTCATTAGGAATTTAAAAATAACTCTAGTCCTCTGCTTATATTCCTTGGATACTATCAAGTGCACCCAGAGACTCTAGAAATGTTCCTTAAAATTCCCTTCATTCCACTCCTCTTACATTATAATTGATCCCATTCCCATTTCTTCGATGTCTCTGAAAAACTCCTTCAGCCTTCCAGAGTATCTCTAAGCTTCCCTTGAATGCCTTCTCAACTCCTCTCTTTCTGATTGTGCATCGCAAAAGCCTTAGGATGCATCTGCAATCATGCTTCCTGTTGTAGGGAAGGGCAAGAAGACATTGGAGGCCAAGCCAAAGTTCTCACTGGTGGCATAGAGGGAACTCTGAGAACACCTCTAGGTTAATAACTTTTATTCTGCCGTAATTACACTCAAGAAATAATTTTTAAAAACGTGGTATCAGATAATATAAATAAGGAGTGGATTGTGTGGCAGGCAGAAATTTGTAGAGAAATGAAAAATCAACCCAAATTCAATGTCAAGGCATTTTGCAGTGGAGAACTTTGAACTGGCAGAGAAGGGAGAAGGTGTATTAAAAATCTTTTAATGGTTGCAACATAGCTGTGGTGTCTACTTGCAGCTTCAGTGACTAGAGATTATTGGCAAATTCTAAGACTAGGTATAGGTTAAGATAAACATTCATTTGTGGTACAATCAGTATTTGAGCTGATGTATTGTTAGGAGACGGGGGTAATGGTCTGCTGCTAAGCCAGCCATTTGCATTATCAGAATTGATGGGAGAGGATAAGGCGGTGCAGGAAAGCAGGTGGCAGGGAGAACGGCTGATAAAGAAAAAACAGTGCCTTCATCCTGGGGGTCTTTCCTACATGTCATCTCCTATGTTCAGGGGCTTGCATTTATTGAACACCGTCTTTGTACCACAAATGTTGCAAGGTACTTTCTCTCATGCCTCCACACTCCACAGTTCTGTAAAAGAGGTTGAATAATGCTCATTTTCCTGGTAAGGAAAATGAGCTTAGGAGGTGAAGTCATTTGCTTAGGGATCACATCACTGCTAAATGGCGGAATCAGAATTTAAACTCAGATGAATCTGATTTCAAAGCTATTCCTTTTCTATCACATGATGCTGTCTAGATTAAAATTAATCAGGAAGACTCAAAAAGACTTCCCGTTTGCTCTTATAAAATGTCTTCTAATCAAAAGACAAGGCAGACTTTCAAGCTATCTTTCAAATAAATTGCTATGTCCTGCTAGTTTTATTAAACATACTTTCCATTCTTATGTTATAGAATAAGTGCAGTATAATTGTTTCGAGGAAGAAATGTCACTGAATTACCATGGACGGATAAAATGTATTTTCACATAGACATTCTATCTGGGAGTTAATAACATCAGGAAAGTGAAATCTTCAAAGATAACTCCTTGCTATCCGATTATTTACTGCATCAGAACTATACTTCGTGAGTGCCTGGCCTTTGGCTGAACTGAGTTTCCTAGTTATTAATGCAACAGGTGCTACAAAATGAGGTCTGTGAACTAAAGGCCAATTTTTGTGCGGAGGATAAAATGTGAAGCAATAGATAGCTCAGGAGAGGACATGGTATATGGGGATACAATGTCCCCGCAAGCGACAGATGCATATTGCTGAGCAAGGGTTCTTTTGAAATGCCCTGACCGTTAATCCAATCAGAGCCTTGCACTCTAAATTAAAGCAGAAAGACAAAGCACCCATAACCTAGAGCAGAAAGGTCCTGAGAGAGAGAATACTGCAGGAGCAATACTGCTCCTTTTTCTCTTTGTTTCTACTTACTCTCATTTCTTTACAGGAATTTGGAATGCCTGGGTGAAACAACTTGGGATAAAAAAAAAAATGCAGTTGTGTGATTGGGTATTAGATTTTGGAAGGGCAACAAACCGGAGACAACTAGCGATGCTAGAATTGTCCTGTGTAGACATAAAAGCTGTGTGTGTGTGTGTGTGTGTGTGTGTGTGTGTGTGTGTATGTGTGTGTGTTTACAGTATTTTCTTGTAATCTGCTTTACTCAAAGTACACATCTAGACTGATGTTTTTGATGGACTCAAAGCCAAGCAAAATTATGTTAAAATGATTGCTTCACTTTACTTATGCTGCATCCTGTCCCCAAATCCCATGGTACCCCATCTTTTCTTTTGGTTGGTGAGATGCCCCATTATTCTTCTTTATGTACTGTCTTCTTGCTGCAGCAAGTTAATGGGGGAGTGTCCCTGGTGATTTTTATCAGATGGGCTTTAACAGCACAGTCTCAATGTTTAGTTGCTGGATGAATGGACATAGGAAGCAGAAATTGTGGATTTTGGACCTCCCTCTATGTGGACTGAGAGGCCTTGAGCAATAGAACACATGTTTGAAAATGTGGGCTCTATGTCGAGGCTGACTGGCATGGATACTTGCTAATAGTGTGACCTTAGACAAATCTTCTGGGATCTCTGAGATCTCAATTTCTCCTTCATAAAATGTGGGCAATCATAGTGCCCGTTTCAAAAGGAAGTTGATAGGACTAAATACGATAAAGAGGATATGATGGTTAGTTATCTGTGTAAACTTGACTAGGCTATGTCATCTAGTGATTTTGTTAATAGTCTAGATATTGCTATGAAGGTACTTTTTTTAGGTGTATAGACTTTGTGTAAAGAAGATTACTCTCCATAATGTGGATGGGTCTCATCCAATCAGGTGAAAACCGTAAGAGCAATGGCAATTCTGTTTCAAGACGACATCACGGAAATCCTGCCTGAGTTTCCAGTTTGAAGATTTCAAACTGAAGAATGCAACATTAACCCTTACTTGAAATTTTAGCCTGTCAGTCTACTCTAGATTTCAGACTTAGCAGTTCCTTAAACAACTCTTCTCTATACACCTCTATTTTACTTTATCTCTTTCTCTCATATATATATATGTATGTATATATATACATGCATACACATATGTATATCTTACTGATTCTATTTCTCTGGAGAATCTTGACTAACACAGGACATAAAGCACTTGACATACTTCTTCCTGGCACACAAGCCTCTATTTTATGAAAAACAATTATCATTAAGCTTCTTGTGTCCCAGTTTCCTCATTTATACCATGAGGGCTTGAGTCAGTCATCTCTGGGGTATGATCCAACTCTAACAATCTATTACTAAAAAAACCTTAATGTAGAGTCCTGTATCATAAAAGTTATACTTATGGAGAGGGAAAATAAATTATAGTGCTCAAACTCTTTTCTATTGATTTTTCTGACTTAATTACGATACTATTTATGTATTACTACTTTTTTTATCAATATTTTTCATTTTAAAATTGTGGGGTACAGTTAAGGGTTAGGTATACAAATATGCATCGTTCAGGCACCCTTGTTGATAAGGGGTATCTCCCCATTCCCAGACAGATATTGATTACCATTAATCCCACCTCCCGTCCCCTCCCTCCGCCCCATAGTTTACCACCACTGTCAATCCTCTTCTTATAGTATTATGATAGATGTTCAAGGTCCACTATATGAGTGAGAACATGTGATACTCGGATCTTTGTTTCTGTGAGAGATCACTCAGTATTATAGACTCTAGTTCCATCCAGATTGCTGCGAAATTCATGATTTTGTTCTTTTTTTATGGCTGTGTAGTATTCCATCATGTATATGTACCACATTTTAAAAATCCAGTCCTCTTTTGATGGACAGCATGGTTGATTCCAGGTTCTTGCTATTGTGAACAATGCTGCAATCAACATACGTGTGCAAGTATCTTTTTTATAGAGTGATTTGAGTTCTTCAGGGTATATTCCCAATAGAGGGATTGCAGGGTCATATGGGAGGTCGATATTTAGAGCTTTTAGGAATCGCCACACTGTTTTCCACAGAGGTTGCACTTGTTTACACTCCTACCAACAGTGTAGAGGTGTTCCCTTTTCACCACAACCTCTCCAGCAACTGTTATTTTTTGATAATTGCCATTCTGACTGGAGTTAGGTGGTATCTCAGTGTGGTTTTGATTTGCATCTCCTTGATGATTAGTGAGGTTGAACATTTCTCCATGTATCTGTTGGCCGCTCGGATGTCTTCCTAAGGCAATCTACAGATTTAAAGCAATACCCATCAAATTATCAGCGACATTCTTCTCAGAGCTAGAAACAACAATACAGGAATTCATATGGAAACACGAACGACCAAGAATAGCCAGAACAATCCTCAGCAAAAAAAAAACACAACGAAGCGGGAGATATCACACTACCAGGCTTCAAACTTTACTATAAAGCTACAATCATCAAAACAGCCTGGTATTTGTACAGGAACAGGCATATAGACCAAAGGAATAGAATTGAGATTACGGAAGCAAAACTGCAATTTCTCAACCAACTCATCTTCGACAAAGCCCCCACCACCTACCACTGGGGAGAGGAGAGCCTATTCAGTAAATGGTGCTGGGAAAACTGGCTGACCACACGCAGAAGATTGAAACAGGACCCCTATCTATCCCCATACACAAAAATTAACTCTAAATGGATCAGAGACCTAAATGTAAAATCTCAAACCATAAGAACCTTAGAAAATGCAGGACACACTGTTATGGAAATTGGAACTGGCATCCAATTCCTGAACAAAACCAGAAACGCATGGGACACAAGAGATAAGATAGACAAGTGGGACCTCATTAAACTGACAAACTTCTGCAAAGCCAAAGAAACCATCAAGAGAGCAGGGAGACAGCCCACAGACTGGGAAAAAGTATTTGCCAACTCCAGGTCTGACAAAGGCCTAACATCTTGCATCTACAAGGAAATCAAATGTGCTGAAAAGAAACAACCCCATTACAAAGTGGGCAAAAGATACTACTGGTTTTAAATTTTAAGACTTGCTAAAGCCGAGCTCGGTGGCTCAGCCTGTAATCCCGCGCCTTGGGAGGCTGAGGTGAGAGGATTGCCTGAGCCCACGGGTTCGAGACCCGCCTGGGCAAGCAAGACCTCATCTCTACAATAAATCAAAAAATTAGCCAGGCGTGGTAGCGTGTGCCTGTAGTTCCAGCTACTTGGAAGGCTGAGATGGAAGCATCGCCGGAGCCCAGCAGGTCGAGGCTGCGGTGGCCGGGAGCAGCCACTGCACTCCAGTCTGGGCGACAGAGTGAGACTCCAACTCAAAAAAAAAAAAAAAAAGTCTTGCTTAAATGTATGTTCAATGTATTTTTGATAAATTGAATATAAAGAGAAATTTTGTAATGTCCCCAAAGATTTTCACATTCAAAGAGAACTGTGCTCCTAAGCTTGTTCTATCATGGGCTCGTAATTGTTGGCAAAGTGGTCAAATTCAGATAAAGAAGAGGTTGAGAAGTCTTATTCTTTGGGAACCTCAGTGATGTGTGCTGGTAGATTTCACAAGGGAGTGTAATCGGAGGTAGGAAATATTGCAGGGTTTCAATTTCTGAGTTGTTTTGTTTGTTTATTTTTGTTTGTTTTTCTTTAAAGAAAAAAAAGAAGTACTTTTGTTATTGGAAATAATGAAAATATTTGTTTACCAGAGGTCTTCTTATCTATATTAGCACAGTCTTTTCCCTCATTGAGGATTTATTCTCTTATAGTCTCCTTTTTCTGCTTTATTAATATAATTTACTATCTCCTCATATATTTGTCATTTGTTTTTTGTTTGTCATTCTCATTAGAATATAAGGTCTATAAGAACAGATATTTTGTCTGTTGTACTCAGTACTGTTATCCTGAGAGCCTATATCTGTATTGAGGATTCAGTAGACACTCAATACATATTTGTTGAATATGCAAAAATATCTGGAAACAAATTTCCTATTCTCTACCACTCTGACAATAACTAGTGTTATGCATTAAGAGTAACCTCCAGGGGGGGGAGGGTGAAGGGGATGGGATTAATGGTGGTGGGTATCTGTCTGGGGATGGGGATGGGGATGGGGAGACACCTCTTATCAACAAGGGTACCTGAACGAAACATTTTTGTATGCCTAACCCCTAACTGTACCCCACAATAACATAATAAAATTAAAAAAAATAAAAAAATAAAAAAGTCTATATTAATTTATTTGCTCAACTGCTATATCAAAACAATGACTCAAAGTTATTTGATTATTTCCTCTCGTAATCTTCAGGGTACCTGTAAAAAGAGTCTTTGCCTTTTAAGAATAGCTCTGTAGGCAAAATAATCTTTGCCATTCTAAAGTTTGACAATTAGTGTGAATATTGTTTTGAAGATAATTAATAGAGGCTGAATGCTTCACAAATGTAGTGCACAGATTTATCATTCTGTTTAGACATGATGGTTTACGCCATCCCACTGCCGATTTAAACTGCAATGGTTGAGATGTAGGCAAGACAAAATTGAGTTATATCAAGGTGCTGTGTGTCACTGTGCTAGCCAGGGTATTTAATGTAATTTGTCTTTTATAGTGTTTATGAAACATCCCATCTGGCACAATGTGCCTCTAAGACAGAAGGTGCTGGCATATTAAAGATGCAAGCATCTCACGACTATTTGCCCATTTATTATTTTACCAGGAGGGAAGACAATCTTTGGAAAATAATAAAGTGATTAGCAAATTTAGACATTTAGTTTAGATATAAATTTGAGGACCACTATGTTAATAATATATCGAGATATTTTAATAGGAAGTGAGAGTTTGTTTCAAAGCTAAAAACAAGTAACTCTTAGAAACATTTTTCCCTTCTGTTCTTGGAAATTGTACCTTTTACTTGAGTTGGCTGGCTTTCATTTTATAAGAAAAGATGTATAAAACAACAACTTCAACGTCTCAACAAGATATTTATACAAAGCAAATTTTCAAGCAGAGTCCGAGATAGAAAAACACTCCATTGTAGACTCAGATCTCTCAGTAAAAACAAAACAATCGCTAGATGGTCGTTGATGGCATTTCATGGATCTTTTAAGACATTGCAGTAACTGCTACCTTACCATGTTCTTCCACGGCTCTTTGACTTAGCACATTTTTTTTCCCCAACAACCCTACAGTGATGAGATACAGAACAGAAAGAAGCAGATGCCGTCATTCCATTAAGGGAGAAAAAAGTTAAATATCCTACTTTACACACCAGGAATAAAGGAGATATTGAAACTCAAAGGACATTCACATTCTCAATGCTATCGATTCTGTAATTACCTTTATCTGAGACAACACCATGTAGGACAAGACTACCCTGGCACTTCTCACACGTCATCTCATTTAATCCTCAAAATAAATCTTACGTGGATGCTATGATTTCTCCATTCTCTCAAGGAGGAAATTCAGGCTCAGAGAGGTTAAGCGATTACTCAAGCTTGGCTTCACCCTCGGCAACAACTGGCTCCAAATCACACATTCTTCCCACTGAAATTTCCTCCAGATGGAATACTACAGGCCAAAATCACATGCTAGGAGTATTATAATAATATGTGATTTAAAATATTCTAAACTCATTAGAAGTTCAGAGATTTTCCTGCTAGATTATTTAGTCTTAATTCCCTGAACTGAAATTTGAAAAATCTATCTCACAAATTTTGTCATCTTCCCTCTAAAACACATTCTAACAGCTAGGTGCCTCCGGCAGTTCTCTCCCGTCTGGACTTCCTTGCTGCCCTCTCTGGGACACGTCATTTTCGTGTCTTTGTAACACCTAAAACAAAACACATGACAACACGCTCCACATTGATTTCATTTTTCTCTCTGCCAAAGTCTTCCTCCCGTTAAACATTTCCATGATTGGCAAAACCACCTTATGATAATAAACCCCGTGTTCTCCTTTTGGGTTTTTGTGTCTTTTTAACGATCCACTCCTGGATTTCTCAACAACCACACTTCACAGAAAGACAACTGCTTTTTTTAGACTTACAAGGCAAAAAAGAAAACGTTTGGTGTCAAATCGTATTTTAAATGCCTTCTTTTTCTCATCGGTCTTTCCTTGACGTCACCTTTGACTGTCTCGATACCTATAGCATACAAGAGTTTACCCCGTAAGAACAATAATAAAAACGCCTTACACAATCAGAAAAATGTTCTTTATGCACTATTGCCTTCATCTTCCTCTCTGAAATAATAGTTTCAACTAGTTCTCAACTCAATGGGAACACCATGTCATGACCTATCAATTTCTTCAAAATTTAAGAAATTAAGCTTCCTACCATATAACCAGCTGTGTTAATATCTCCCTATATCTGTTGCTTACTCTTTTCATTGACTGGCAGATTTTCTTAAACTTTTTTTTGCAATTTTTAAAATTATAAAGATGTGGAGTACAATTCAGGGTTAGGTATACAAACATTGATTTTGCAGGTACCCTTGATGATGAGGTGTGCCCCTCCTTCCCCTAGCAGTTTCCCTCAAATATCAATTCCACCCCCTCTCCCTGACAGTTTCCCACTACTGCCAGTACCTTTCTTAGAGTATTATAATTGTTCAAGATCTGCTTATGAATGAGACTCATGTTCTTTGTTTCTGTGATAGATCACTGAGTATGATTGACTCTAAATCCATCCAAGTTGGTGTGAAGTCCATATGTTTGTCCTTCTTTATGGCTGCATAATATTCCACTGTGTATACGTACCACGTTTTTTTTTTATCCAGTCTGGCTTTGATGGGCAACATGGTTGGTTCCATGTTTTTGCTGTTGTGAATAGAGCTGCAACAAACATACATGTGCAGGTATCTTTTTTGTAGAATGATTTGAGTTCCTCCAAGTATATTCCCAATAGGGAAATTGCTGGGTCATATGGAAGGTCAATTTCTAGTTCTTTCAAAAATCGCCACACTGTTTTCCAAAAAGGTTGTACAAGTTTGCATTCCCACCAGCAGTGTAGAAATGTTCCTTTTTCTCCACATCCATGCCAGCATCTGTTGCTGTTTGTTTTATTAATGATGGCCATTCTTACCGGGGTTAGTTGGTAACTCAGTGTAGTTTTGATTTGCATTTCTCTGATGATGAGTGAGGCTGAGCACTTTTTTATGTTTCTGTTGGCTGCCCATATATCTTCTTTTTAGAAGTGTTTATTCATGTCTTTTGCCCACTTTTTAATGGGGCTGTTTGTTTTTTTTCCTTTTGGCACGTTTGAGTTCCTTGTAGATCCTAGATGTTAGGCCTTTGTCAGATATACAGTTGGCAAATATTTTTTCCCATTCTGTGGGCTGTCTTCCTGTTCTCTTGATGGTTTCTTTTGCTTTGCAGAAGCTCGTTAGTTTGATGAGGTCCCTCTTGTTTATCTTATTTCTTAAGGTATGGGTATTTAGGGTTCTGAATAGGAATTGGTTGCCAGTTACAATTTCCATAAGAGTGTCTCCTGAGTTTTCTAAGATTCTTATAGTTTGAGGTTTTACGTTTAGGTCTTTGATCCATTTAGTGTTAATTTTTATGTATGGTGATACGTAGGGACACTGTTTCATCTTCTGCATGTGATCAGCCAGTTTTCCCAGCACCATTTACTGAATAGGTTCTCCTCTTCCCAGTGGTTGTTGTTGGAGGCTTTGTCAAAGATGAGTTGGTTGAGAAAGTGAGGCTTTGCTTCCAGAATCTCTATCCTGTTCCATTGGTCTGTGTGCCTGTTCTTGTACCAATACCAGGCTGTTTTGATTACTTTAGCTTTATAGTAAGGTTTAAAGTCTGGAAGCGTGATATCACCTGCTTTGCATCTTTTGTTAAGTATTCTTTTGGCTATTCATGGTCGTTTATGTTTCCATATGAATTTCTATATTGTCATTTCCAGGTCTGAGAAGAATGATGTTGGTAACTTAATGGGTATTGTGTTGAATCTGTAGATTGCCTTTGGTAGGATGGACATTTTAACAATGTTGATTCTTCCTATCCATGAGCATGGAATATTTTTCCATTTGTTTGTGTCTTCTTGGATTTCTTTGAGCAGTGTTCAAAACAGTTCTTGAACTCGTCCATTTTAATGTTCTTTCTTGCTCCTGTCATTTTTTGTTTCACCTCTTCCACAAGGGCAAAACATTTTCCTTTGAAGACATTTTTCATCCAGGAAAAGAAACAAAACAAAAAAAGTCGCTTGAGGTGAGATTGGGTGAATAGGGAGAGTAGGGCATGGGAGTCATGCCATTTTGGGTCAAAAACTGCTGAACACTCAGTGTGGTGTTGGTAGGTGCACTTGTAAATCATTCATTGTGAATTGGGCAAATGCATTGTGAGAATCTAAAAAAAAAAAAAAATTCACCGAAGCCGAACGTAGCCTCTCACAATAGCACTAGCTGGTACACTGATGTCAGTGGGTTCTTAGAACACTTAATACAAGACACCCACCCTCCACAAGATAATTCAGGGTTTTTTGAGGCCCCCCCACCACACATAATCCTAGAATTGCTTGTGTTCCTCTTGTTATGGCTCCCTACATCCCAATTGCCCAAAATAATTCTACCTCTTGCCTGTGATCTCAGTGTATTTAGTAATAGCAATGCCCTGGTTTGGCTAATAAGTTACACAGTAACTTTATTCTTTAAAGAAAACCTACCTAAGAAAAGTTTATAAATTGAAGAAAGCAAATCTGAGAGATGGAAAGTACCCAACAGATTTTTGAAAATATCGTCTGAGAAATCTGAGCCAGATGTACCTGAGACCAGATCTACCCTTGGATTTTTCTTTCATGTGATCACAAATAAATAAATCTTGTATTTTATAATGGGATTCAAATTGCATTTCTGTCACTTGCAACTGAAACAGTACTTATTACTATGTATACTTTGTTATAAGTTTGCTTAAGGACAACAACAGATATACATTCATACAGAGATTTGCTTCAAGAAGATATCCTAAGGATAAGAGGTTGAGCCTTCTTTATTGCATCAAGAGCCTGGAAATACTAACGATTCTTCTGATTTAAAATCATTAAATCCTGATCTAAGTGAATTATTTAAATAATTTAATTTAGTGTAATTATTATTATTTAGTGTAATTACTATTAAATTTTAGTAGGAATCTTTTGTTTGAAATTGCATCAGATCTTTCATTATTGACAGCCCCTCCTCATCTTTCAAAGTTCATAAAGTAAGCTTTGTTTCTTCACATAATAATTATGTATATTTGTGGGGTACAATGTGATGTTTTTATCTATGTATACATATTAGATAGTATAAATCAAGCTAATAAACATACCTATCACCTCACCAACTTATAGTTTTCTGTGATGAGTTCTTTAAAAATTTATTGTTTAGCAATTTTGAAATATACAACACATTATTATTAATCATGGTCGTCATATAGTGTAATGTATCGCTAAAACATATTCATCTAGTCTAATTGAAACTTTGTACCCTTTGATAAACGCCGTCCCTTTCTACATCCCTCCCTCTAGCTCCCCCAAATTTGCTAATAATCATCTTTCTATCCTCTGTTTCTATGAAATTGACTTTTTAAGAGTCTGCATATGAGTTCTGATACATGCATAAAGTCTTGTAATAACCATGACAATCAAGGTACAAAACATTTTTACCTCCTTTTCCCAAGGTTGCCTCTGGCCTTTTTGCATTCAATCTTCTTCCTCCACCCTAGCATTAGGTAATCACTGATTTTTTTTTCTGTTACTATCCTTTTCCCTATTCTAGTATATTATATAAATTGAATGATCAAATTTGTAGGTTTTTGTGTCTGGATTTTTTCACTTAATGCTTTTGAGATTCATCTATATTGTTAAGTGTATCAATATTTTTTATCATTACTTTTTATTTTGCCTAAATAAGATTTCATTTTATGGATATATTGTAATTAGTTTATCCATTCACCAGTTGATGGACAATTGTACCCTTTTCAGTTTGGGGAAAATTTAAACAAAATTGGCTTGGCTTAATGTAATACTTTTGAGACTCAGGAACATTGCTAACAGTAGCAATACTTTTTTGGCCTCAATAATATTCCCTTATATGGATATATTGTAATCTGTTTATCCATTCGCCTGTTGATGAACAATTGGCTCTTTTCAGTTTGGGGGAGCTTTAAACAAAATTGAGTTGAACATTTGAGTATATATCATTGTGTGGATTTATGATTTCATTTTTCATGGGTCAATCCCTCACATAAACTACACAAATTAACCATATTAATCAGAGTTATCAATAGGAAAAATCAGATGTGAAGTATATGATAGCTTTCTGTGATAGCTCTATAATATTTTTGCAAATCTACAACTATTACAAAATAAAATATTTATTTTACAAAATGTATAAAATATTTGAGTAGCTATCACATCAAAGAATACATATAAGTAGCCAATAAACACAGAAAAGATGCTCAACATTATTAGTCATGAGCAAAATGCAATTTAAAACCCATTTGTTTAGGTCTGTTTTAATATCTCTCAATGATGATTTGGGGTAGTTTGCAGTGCTAGAAGATATTGATATTTTGTTAAATTTACCTCCATGTATTTTAGGACTTTCCACATTGATGATTATATTGTACACAAATATAGTTGCATGTCTTCCTTTCTAATCAGTATTCTTTGTGTATATTTCCTTGCCTTATTGCACTGGTTACAGTCTCCAGTACAAGGTTGAATAAAAGTGTTGAGAGCAAACATCTTTGTTTTGTTCCTCATCTTTAGAGGAAAGCATTCAATTTTTCACTTTTAAGTAAGATTGCAACTGTTGGAATTTGTAAGTGTTCTTTGGTCAGGCTAAGGAACTTCCCTTCCATCTCTAGTTTTCAAGAGTTTTTTGTTTATGTGTTTGTTGGTTTCTAGGAGCTTGTTGAATATTGTCAGATTTTTTACTGCACCTAATGAGATGATTTTATATTTTTAGTTGATTGACATGATTAGTTACATCAATTTATTTATACTGTTAAACTAATCTGTGTTCCTGGGATTAAACTCACTTTGTCATGAGACACTATTTTCTTTACATACTGCTAGAGTCCATTAGCTAAAATTTAGGTAAGAATCTTTGCATCGAGGTTTATAAGAAATAATAGCTTACAGTTTCCATTACTTATAATATATTTTTTTTTTTTTGAAAGCAGGATTTATTGACAAGACAAAAAATCTCCCACAGTGGGAGGGGATCTGAAAGGGTTAACCCATAATATCATTTTCTAATTCTAACAGGGTAACAGTGGGGATTTTTTAATCTCAAGGTCATCATTATGACCTTGGGATGATAAAGGTCTATCTCTTTTCTTTTAAAATTCAATACAATAAACAACACAAAACAAAAAATAACCTGCAAAAATATCAGTTTGCACAACAAAGTCTGATTAATATTTTTTCATCAATTTAATCTGAAATAAAATGTAAAAGTTAAGACTCATATGTAATTGGTAGAATGTAAGTATTAGGTTATTAAACTTGGGCCACTTGTTTTGTTTTGCTTTTCCTCATTAATATTTGCTTGTATTTACTTGATATCTTCTCTGTTCTATCATCCTGATTTGAAAAATCATTATGTAATTCTGAATTTAAAAGACTTCTCAAGTTATATACTTTAAGCAAGAGAAAAATTAAATGGAAAAATAATGAAATAATTGATAGTACATCTATTGGTTTCAATAACATTCAGTTACACAGCAGACTTTGACTATAATTACATCTAATTTGTACTACTGGATGAAGACTGAAAAGGAATATGAAAAAATGAATGGAACTACTGAGGTTCATTGTTTGAGTCAAGGTAATATGAGCTGTATATTCTCTATTATTATTGTAACTTTGTTTCCCTTATAAATGTGTATTATAAAAACTGAAAAGCATATAGTTTACTAGTTACTTCACTCTTGAACTAGTTCATTTTTTCTGATAGCACTTTTTGTTTCTTTGTTTTAATCTTGCTTTTTAAAAAATCAGTTTTGTAATTTAATATTTTCAACTCTTCTCCCATAGTACATGACAATTGCATTGACGTAGATCAGCAAGATGCTTTGATTCATGGAACAATTGAGCACTAACATTGACTGGGTAGATAAAATAGACTTTACGTGTCACAAAAGAAAATCAGTGAAATCAGGGTAAATGGCCAAATTACCCGAGCCCCAAATCCTTATCATACAGTTTCCCTTTGCAGCTTTTGGAAGTCCAAATATCCTGTTTTGTGTCCAGCTTTATATACATTAACAGTATTAAGTATGTAGGTATTTATATCTGGATATTTAAGGAATACCAATTATAGATCAGTAGCTCCTCATCAAGCTCAGTCTTAAACATAAAGCAAATTCACAAAAGTTTTTGCATCGCAGGTCACTCAGAAATAAACATGTCTGCTATCCTTAACTCCCCACGGTAACCCCTGCCTTGTCCAAAACATTCCCGAATTGCACGTGGTATGTAACAAAATCAAAGCTCAGTTACTCAGTTATCTCTGGAAGTCATAAACTGTTCCTTAAAGCATAGTACATCCTGAAATATTTGGCTCAGATTTTCTCAAGGTTTTAACAACATTAATACCTTCAATTCTGCTTCCTACATCCATGACCAGACTGTATATTCTGAGTTTGTCCTCCCAATAAACTACTTGATCATAATTGACTTTCTCAACTTTATTAAAGGCAAATAGAACTAACAGAGTTTCAAGTAAGCTGTGATAACCAGTTAACTTGCAAAGACTTCCAGGAAGAAACAAAGGAATGTCGGGGTTTATTTGAGTAGTGCAGCCTCAGCTTATGAAAATGTTGAGATTTGCATTTGGCTTTTCAAACAACTAAGCATAAGACAAGACCAATCATGTTTGCTTTTGCTTCATCCGGGGATGCAAGTGTCCAAGGTTAGAAACTCCTGCATCAGTTCATATAGAGGATTATTTAGGAAAAAAAAAGTTTTAAACATTAAGTTTTAAAATGTTCTTAGAACATTTTCCATGAGGTAGAAAGTCTGGATAAGTAGAAGCTGAAGTATGTAAATCTGCATAATCAAAGAGCTTTGAATAATTATAGCAGAGCTGGATTACAGTAATATATTTTTCTTTATATATTTCTACCTTCTTGTGTCATGCTTCAGGACAAAGTTTTGAATGGGAATACATAAAACAAAGAAAAACTGTTGCATGAAATATAAATGTAATTAATTCATGTAACAAAAACGACATGCCACTTTAACTTACAAGTGCAAAAAAGGCTAATCCAAGGATTCATATAAAGTTGTGCTTATCTCAACAGAAAAGTAAAAGACATTTGTATGAGCTAGGATTAGTGAGTAACATATTCCATAGTCAGTTGATTAAATTGACGTTATCAGGTTGGGAATGTGAAAAAGCAACAGTTGAACCTATTTAAGTCTAATTTGACTACAGTGAAAAGAATGTTCTGTACAGTTAAGGATTTTTATTAGAGGAGCTATGAGGATGAAGTGTTTGAGAAATGCTTTTTACAAGGAATGTTTTTAGTTCATTAGTGAGAAGTGGAGAGGTCAACAAGAAAAGAGCCACACATGATTAAGCTGTTGTCTACCTCATCTTAAGGACCAAGAAGTGCTAAGCATTAGGAAGCATATAGATAAAAGAGGGAGCATTTTTGGAAGTATACACAGAACATACAGAAAAATGTACGTTCCTGCCAAGGTTGCCTGGAAACTGACAATATTGAGGCTACGGTGTCAGTGAAAATGCACAGAGAAAAAAATGTATCTGTTGAAGTTTTGAAATTGCTGCTTCAAATGACCTTAAATTCATTTATTTTTGCATCATTCTAAGTAATGCGGGTCCTGCTGATTTTATATTTTGTCATGAGGGTTTGTGTATATTTTCATGAATGCTATAACTTGTCTCTTTAGTCAAACAGACATTGTATTAGACAAGTTGATTATGAAATAACTAAAATGTTTCTTGAGAATTGCATTATTAATGCTTTTAATTAATTTAAGGGTATGGTTTCAATGTTAATGGCATTTCTTTATAAAACAAATCAGGTTGCAAAAGCTTCAAAAAATGGACAAAGAGCATAAAAGACTTGGTCAAACTGAGCTCCTGGGTGTTTCTAGGATGTTATTAAGTAAGTCTAAGCAAAAAAGAGAAATAAAATCTAATTAAGTCAGCCAAGATTTCTTGAGCATTTATTATTTACCAGGCACTGTACTAAGAGCTAATAATTCAGAAAAAAATAAGTTGTGTTAAGGCTAATATGCAAAAGTGTTACTTAACAAATTTGCTGTTTAGGGTCCCAGATTAATATCTGCATAAGCAAATATGTAACTTTAACTTACAAGTGCAAAAAAGACTAAACCAAAGATTCATATAAAGTTGTGCTTATCTCAACAGAAACTCAAAAGATATGAGATGAGATTAGAGATTCAATTTCAACTATACCCAGCATGTGCCCACCTCTCTAACCAGTTAAAATATGTTGAATACCTATGTGACCTGCAAGACATTGCTGGCACATACCAGAGGTCACTTCATTAACTTTTAGTATGACCAAATAAAGGAAATATTTTCCAATGTCTAAGAAAGCTGTGAATGTAAAGATTAATAATTTTTAAATAGTTTGTCCATGTAATTCACTCTATAAATTGATCTATCTACATATCTCTAGGCATATATAGGTATATACTTAAACTTGGATATGAACTCCAGGCTGTGGTTTGCTACAGTCACTGGTTCTTCCAATATTCCATGTTATCTTTCTTATTATGTTGAGTGATTAATATGTGTCACATCATTATGGATGAGAAATTACTGAATATCATGAAGCAGGTATACTTAAGATAACTGTCTCCGGTTCTAACTGATTTTTTTTCTTTTTATCTATCTAGGTTCTGTTACTCTTCTCTAATTTCAAAAATTAATTGCAATGGGATATTTAGTTTTTATAATAAATATTAAAATATAAAAACTACACTTTACACAAATGCAATTTTTATCTTGACTTTTAAAATAAAATTATAACCAATGATATTATTAATGAGGCTCTGTTTCTCTCCAGCATGCTCTTGAAAATTCTTCAAATAGTTCTTTATGACTATGGAAAAAATTCACTCTACATAACACCACAGTGTAGTTGTTATGCTCTATGTTGGATGCTCATCTGATTATGTAATATGTTTTCTGTATTCTAATCAAGATGGTTTAATGGAAGAGTCTCTTTGTTATACTCAAATTTGGAGGATGAAGTATAAACTGCAGACTAAATCCTGGTTAAAAACAGATGCACTGAAGAGTAGTAACACGAGTGTTATGATACGTCTTGTGTACTATAATTAAATATTCCATTTTACTTGTATTATTATTTGAGCCTTGCTATTTTATAATAAAAGCCCACATAATTCTCGTTAAATGTGGCTGAGTATGAGCATGTGTCTCAGTTCCCTTCTGAAGCTCGATCAAATGACAGTAAGGGAATTGAAAATTTTATAAACCCAGAAAGAAACTGAGAATGAGAGAGAGGATAATACTGGACAAGGCATGTCATCTGATTTGTGGAAAAGTAAAGGCAGATAGAAGAATTATACTCATTAAGGGAAGCTAAAACCTAAGTGCTATAGAGGGAGATATTGATAAGTAGCAAGTCTATTTGTAGAATGCTGGAGGGCGTAAGACTTGATGGTAACAGCTACTGTGGAAGACTGATGTGAAATAGTCGGGTGACTACCCTAATCACAATATTTGCTTATGCTAGAGGCTTCTCTGTGAAGAAACTAAACATTAGAGTATCTGAATTCGGGAAAGATGGGAGAAGTATGTAGCCTAAAACTGGGAGTTACCTGCAAGACAAATATTGAGGAATACAGGTTTCTTCAACAGTGTGTCAATATTATCCAAACACCTTCAGATAGGAAATTAGAATTTTCTTCCGAGGATAAACTAAATATCCATAGGAAAAAAAGTTTACTGATAAGGAAAATATAGTTCCTTGTCTAATCACTGTGAAACTATGTCTTGTAGGCCAAATCTAGCACACACCACAGCATTTTTCTTTATTCTTTTTTTTTTTTTTTTTGAGTTGGAGTCTCACTCTGTCGCCCAGACTGGAGTGCAGTGTCCGCTCCCAGCCACCGCAGCCTCGACCTGCTGGGCTCCGGCGATCCTTCCGCCTCAGCCTCCCAAGTAGCTGGAATTACAGGCGCGTGCTACCACGCCCGGCTAATTTTTTGATTTTTATTGTAGAGATGAGGTCTCGCCAAGTTTCCCAGGCGGGTCTCGAACCCACGGGCTCAGGCAATCCACTCACCTAGGCTTCCCAAAGCGCGGGATTACAGGCTGAGCCACCGAGCCCAGCCGCATTATTTTTTGTAAAGAAAGTATTATTGGAAATCCACCCTGCCCGTACATTGTGTATTATATATGGCTGTTTTCCTCCATACAACAGCAGGGTTGCATGGTTGTAACAGAAAACATGTGGCCAGTGAAGCCTAAAAGATTTACTCTCTGGCCCTTTGCAGAAAAATCTTGCCAACTTCTTTACAGAAAATCTTAATCAATTATCCCCATATATATTGAGATAACAATTAATTTTTTTGTTTTTTTTGAGTTGGAGTTTCACTCTGTCACCCAGACTGGAGTGCAGTGGCAGCTCCCGGCCACTACAGCCTCGACCTGCTGGGCTCCGGCGATCCTTCTGCCTCAGCCTTCCAAGTAGCTGGAACTACAGGTGCGCTACCACGCCCAGCTAATTTTTGATTTATTGTAGAGATGAGGTCTCGCCAAGTTGCCCAGGCGGGTCTCAAACCTGCGGGCTCAGGCAATCCACTCACCCCAGCCTCCCAAAGCGTGGGATTACAGGCTGAGCCACGCAGCCCGGCAAAGATATAGAAACCAATAAGGGTCATGGTACATTGGAGATCATTTTCTAACATAGAAGACTTAGATTAAAAATGAACTATCTAATTTAAAAATGGAAAAACTTGCTGCAAAAGAATAAGAAAATATGTAATAGATAGACAATAAAAGAAAATGAAAAAATTTAAAGCTATTAATATGACCTCTAGTAGATACCACCTAACCACAGTAAGAATGGCCATCATTAATAAAACAAGCAACAATAGATGCTGGCGAAGATGCGGAGAAAAGGGAACGTTTCTACACTTCTGGAGGTAATGCAATCTAGTTCAACCTCTATGAAAAACAGTGTGGCGATTTCTAAAAGAACTAGAAATTAACCTTCCATATGACGCAGCAATCCCCCTACTGGGAATACACCCAGAGAACTCAACATATTCTACCAAAAAGATACCTGCACATGCATGCCTATTGCAGCACTATTTACAATAGCAAAAACATGGAACTAACTGTGCTGCCTATCAAAACTGGACTGGGCTAAAAAAAGGAAAACTGTGGTATGCATACACGATGGAAGATTATGCAGCCATAAAAAAGGACAAACATATGGACTTCACAGCAACTTGGGTGGATTTAGAGTCTATCATACTCAGTGATCTATCACAGAAACAAAGAACAGAGTACCACATGTTCTCACTCATAAGCGGATCCTATACATTTACCATAATACTATAAGAAAGGGATTAGCAGTAGCGGGTTACTGCTGGAGTGGGGTGGGGAGACACATAACATCAAAAAGGATCCCTGATCTCAAACCAGACAAGGTGGAGACCAAAGGGAGGCCTAAAATTTACCTGTATGATGTCCACTTACTCCCAGAGATAACTTGATGGTCATTTAAAGAAGTAGAAGGAATAGGTTTAATGAGGGCTGATTAATAATGAGATTGTCAGACATGCAAGGATTAAAATATTTTATCTTCTGTGCATACTTTCTAAAGAAGTGCCTGGAAGATGATCTTTAGTAAAAGGGAAAGAATCAGGGAAAAGAAAATTCAAGATAATGGTAAAGTCTCAGAATGGCAGGAAGCGCAAGCATTCGAGAACAATAGTTGAGTCTGAAAAGAAAGGATTAATATCTGAGGAAGGGAAATACACAGGAAAATAAAATATAACTGATAGAGTATTGAAAATTATGTTTGATCACTTGTAAAAATAACAATAGAGTTGTGAAAGTTATATCAAAGCATTATGATACATATTCTGAAAAATAAGCAAATGGAATATCATGACTATTATACATGTCAGGAAAAAACAAAAGTGTTATTCAAGTATAATAGAATATCAAAGTATAATAATTGATTAGGTAGATAGTATTTTGATTAATTATGTTGAGAAATTATGAAGAGGAAAACCTTCCCATTCCTATCATTCTGTATCCTGTCTATTTCATTCACATCACTTATAGCCCTTTATAATGCATCCTCCCTACTAGAATAAAAGTTTCATGAGAAGACGCACTTGTCTGTTTTGTCTTCTGTGTTCCCAGAACCTGGAACAATATTCAGCTCATAGTAGGTGTCCAGAAAACATTTGCTGAAGAAAAATGAGTAAAGATATTAGGAATGCTTAAATATTAATAAAAGTACACTGGAAATGTCTAAATATGATAAATCCAGAAACAGCAGTTTAAGCACATTAGTAAAAAATATAGAGATAAATTCCAAAAAAAACATGGAAAGGAATTAGGTGTGTTGTTTCTGGGGAGCGGGACTGGAATAAAAAACCCATAAGAAAGTAAGGGTGGAAGAAAAATGAGAATATAGTTTTCATTAAAAGCATTATATATTTGAGTTTTAATAATATGCATGCATTATTTAGGGAACAGTAAAAATGAATTTGGATTTTTTAATTTAAAATGTACAAAGTTCTAAGGAAACAGATCTACAATTATCTGAGATTTTCTATTATGGAAAAGTTTTTATCTTCCATGCAAATTCAAATGAAATCATAATATTAAAAGAATATTCATTACTAGAATATTATCTTAAGCCAGTGACATCCAACTGTTTCATGCTGTAAGACTTTATAGCTATTCATTTCATATCACAAAGCAATGATTTGACAAAAATGAGTATGAATTTGTTTTCTTATTGGATTGAATTTCAATGAAAATTATTGGAAGTTTAAGGTCTAAAATTGCTTTTTGATAATTATTAATTATAACTTACTTTGAATTTTATAGTTTCAAGCTGTTTTAAATACATTATCTAATCAGATTCTTTCGCCAAAGATAGGAAGACAGCATAACGATATTTAAGATCAAGGAATTTGGAATAGATACAAGTTTGGTTTCCTACCTCTGATATTTAGTTATTAAACTTTGAGTAAATTACATTGCTGTTCTCATCATCAATTTCATTCTTAGTAATGTGACAACAATAATACACATATATTTTTGTGTTGTGAGGATTAGATGAGATAATATAGGAAAGAAAGAACACATAACAGTTATTCACAGTAAACATGAAAAATGGTATCAAAGAAAATTTTAAGATATTTTCTAAATAAGATACTATATTATCTCCAAGGTTCTGCTTTGTCCATACAAATAGACATATAATCTTTCATGACAGAGCTTAAAGAAAAACCCAGATATTTTTACTCTAACTGGACTGATCTTGTAACAAAACTCTTAGAGAAATTATAGTTTGCTAAAGAAAAGTTTTAAGACTCAGTGGCTTCCAGAGGTCCAAACTCTTGCTGTGTGGACTAAATTTGGTATACAGTACTGCTTTTATTTGGTTTATTAGTATGATTGCATAATTTTTGAAAATTTTTGAATGGGGCATACAGTCTCTTATGCTTCCTTATTCTTATAATTTCTTATTCACATGAATACTGACAACTCCTTTATCATCTGAATACCCCCTGAAGGCATTTAAAATCATTACTTACACACTACTCTACTTTCAAGCAACAGTTTTCTTCTAGTCTTGCCACTAACTTCAATGCCAGTGCTATTCTAGTTTTATTTCATGGAATATTGGTGGACAGGTGCATTGCTCACTTTGTATCCAAAACTCCTAGAAATATGCAAGGTATGGATCATATCTTAGTCCATTCAGATTGCTAAAAAATAGCACAAATTGGGTGGATTTTACACAGCATAAATTGATTTCTCACAGTTCTAGAGGCCGGGAAATTCAAGATCAAGGTGCCAGCAGAGCTGGTGTCTGGTGAGGGCATTGTCTAGGTTTGCAAATGGCTACCTTCTCATTGTATCCTTACATGGCAGAGAGCAGAGAATGGAAGCTCTCATGTTATTTTTCTTATCAAAACCCCAATCCCATCATGAAGGATCTACCCTCAAGACCTAATAATTTCCCAAAGGCTCTACTTTCTAACATCATCACTTTGGAGGCTAAGATATCAACATGAATATTGAGGACACAAACATTTGGATCATAGCAAGTCTACAATTATTATCACATAGATAAATTAAAATTTGAGTTACCTCTACCTTATTACAAAATACTATCAAAATATTGATCTCATTATATTATCTCCATTATTTTAGAGCAGCAGAATTTGTGAAGTATTTGTATTTTCATTCTGTTTTCTTCAACCTGCAGCACATCTTCCTTCGATCACCAAATTACGTGATAAGGTTGTTCTTAGTTGTGTGGGCACTGCTCTAAATGCATAATATTAACAGTATTTATCAAGAACTCATTACATGTGCTGAACATATTGCATAGTTAATCTAATTTAATCTTCTCAACTATCTTATAGAGCATTTATTGTTATTAGTCCCATTTTATAGACGAGAAAACTCATGCTTCCAGAGTTTAGAAAACTTGCACACAGTTATACAGTTGTTAAAAGTCCTAGTTATTTGAATTCTAAGCCTGTAGTTTAATCACTTTCATAACTAATAATACAGTAGAGTTGTTTGGAGATGTCTGTTGTTCATATTGTGTGTAAGTATAATTTGATGTCGTACTCATTTTTGTTCAGAAATAACTAAAGGCTACTGTATGAAAAATGTACCTAGAGAAAATGATATGCTATTCTACTGAGCTAAAGGATTATCATCTTTCAACTGCTATGCAGGATCAGGGTTACCATGACACTGTTGACTGTTGCCACAAGATAACCAGGCCAACACAACAAATAGCTGCAGTTTAAAAGGCAACGTGGTACCTAAAATCATTATATGCGAAACAAAGCATTATCCTACTGTTGCACAGAGTCTTTTTACTGGAATATTTCTTGCTGTTATGCCCAAATAATGGAACTGAAAATGCTTCCAACTTCCCCAGGCAGACCTTTCTGAATAACAAGCCTAGAGACAATTGTACTCTTGCTTTTGAAAAATAAATTAACTTTTTATTTTTAGTGTCTACTCCCAAAAACAGGCAGTCCTGATTACAGAGTAGAAAAGACTACCAGAAAAATAGTTCCCCTCTCATTAGAAAACAAATGTCTATAAAGGTTTCTTTCAGTGAATTTTAAATCATATATGTACATTTTTTAAATAAAAAATTCAGAAGGCCATATTTTTATTATAACACTTCTCCTAACCAGCTGTGTGATGAGAGACAGCTCTGGGAATTGCTAGCCTTCAGGCTTCTCTTCTTTAAACACAAGTTGGCCTTCATACCTCTTGGATTCTGTCCATCTCTAAAGGTCAATGATTCTAGCTCTTTTTAGAGAGCAACTGAAAGTATATGGAAGATAAAATAATTTTTATTTGAGGTTAGAATTAGCTGATCAGGACTCTGGAAGGTTAAGGAGAATATCATTGAAGATTTTTTATTGTCTTATGTATTTATTATATTTATCTTAACATTTTTGGAAAATAAATTGCCTGAAAATGAGGGCATTTATGCCACTTTATTTTCTCAATTGTGTCTCAAATGTCACACTAAGCACAGAAAAAAATTCCTGATAATATGAGCCAAAAATTAATTTAAATCATATTTTGAAATATAATTCTAAAACAATAAGAAAAAGGACTAAATATGTGTGCAGACAGCAAAACATATGAGGATATGGTAGCTTATAAAATCCCTTTAATTATCAAACAATAATTTAGGCATTTGCTCTGAAACAGTAATATAATATGCAATTAAACATTAATTAGATGATTCCATTGCTAATTAAAATAATCTATGAATGGTATTTACTTAAAGTCACGACTGGACTCAAACATTCACTCATTAAATTAGACAATCTACCATCTATTAAGAGTGAATGTATTAAACATTTATTAAGCTGTAGATAAGTGTCAAGTAGTTTTATTTTTTATTTTTTATTTTTATTTATTTATTTTTTTGAGTTGGAGTCTCACTCTGTCACCCAGACTGGAGTGCAGTGGCCGCTCCAGGCCACCACAGCCTCGACCTGCTGGGCTCCAGCGATCCTTCCGCCTCAGCCTTCCAAGTAGCTGGAACTACAGGCGCGCGCTACCGCCCGGCTAATTTTTTGATTTCTTGTAGACACGAGGTCTCGCCAAGTTTCCCAGGCGGGTCTTGAACCCGCGGGCTCAGGCAATCCACTCACCTCAGCCTCCCAAAAGTGCGGGATTACAGGCTGAGCCACCGAGCCCGGCATATCAAGTAGTTTTAAATGTAAACTATAATCTAAATAGATAACTAAACTATGAAGGAGAGTAATTTAGAAAAGGGGTTAATATGGACATCTAGAAACATGGCAAACACCACCTCAATGATGGTAGGGAAAATAATAGTCTCCCATGGATAGGTATTTCCTAATCGCCAAACCTTATAACTGTTTCTTTTTTTTTTTTTTTGAGTTGGAGTCTCACTCTGTCACCCCGCCTGGAGTGCAGTGGCCGCTCCCGGCCACCGCAGCCTCCACCTGCTGGGCTCCGGCGATCCTTCCGCCTCAGCCTTCGGAGTAGCCGGAACTACAGGCGCGCGCTACCACGCCCGGCTAATTTTTTGATTTATTTGTAGAGATGAGGTCTCGCCAAGTTGCTCAGGTGGGTCTCGAACCCACGGGCTCAGGCAATCCACTCACCTCAGCCTCCCAAGGCGCGGGATTACAGGCTGAGCCACCGAGCCCGGCTTGACTGTTTCTTACATGGAAAAAAGGGACATTGTAGATGTGGTTAAGGTTAAATCTTGAGATAGACTTTTGGGATTATCCAAGTAGGCCCAATCAAATCGCATGATTCCTTAAAAGTGAAAATTCTCTTTCCAGCTATGGTCTGAGGGAGATAAGACTACAGATAAACGGTCAGAGACATTTAATGTTGCTGGTTTTGAAGATGGAAGAAGTCATGAGTTAAGGAATGTGAACGACCTCTAGAAGCTGGAAAAGGCAAGGAAGCAGAGTCTACCTTAGAGCCTCTAGAGGAAAAATAGCCCTACCTATACATTTCTTTTAAACTAGTGAGACCATATGAGACATGCTTCTGACTTCTGACTATAGAACTGTAAGAAAATAGATTTGTGTTGTTTTAAGCCACTGAGTTTGTGATAATTTGTTACAGCAGCAAAAAGAAACTAATATATTAACCAAGTGACCAAAGTAACCAAAAGTAGTTATGGAAAAAAGCAACATCACGTGAACCCTAATGTGATGCACTGAAAAGAATATTACAATGCCTTACTCAGTTCAGGGTGCTGTAACAGAATAACATAAACTGGGTTACTCAAACAACAGAAATTTTTTTCCTCATAGTTTTTGAAGGCTGGAAATTCTAAGATTAAGGCACGGGCAGATACAGTGTCTGGTGAGGGCACCCTTTCTGGTTTGTAGATGGCTGCCTTCTTGTTGTGTATTCACATGGTGGAGAACACACAGAGAAAAAACAATGGTGTCTTTCTTTTAACTTTAAATTTTATTTTATTTTATTTTAAAGATGTGGGGTGCAAGTCAGGTTTACGTACATAAGTGGTCTATTTACAGGTGATGTTTGGGTCGCCCACTGGTCCTCACTTGCCCTGGTTTAGGATCAGGTACCCTTAGTGATGGTATGTGCCCTGCCCCCTCATTGCCAATACCTGCCTTGTAGTATGGTGATAAATGTTCAGGGCCCACTTATAAGTGATGGGGATCCATCTTTATATCCTAATTACATTACCAAAGGCTCTACCTCCTAATATAATCATATTGGGATTAGGCTTTTGATATATACATTTTGAGCAGACACAAACATTGCATCCACAATACACAACTTTTGACTCCTGCTGTAAAATGCATAATCTGAATCTAATCACAAAAGAATACAGACAAAACCAAATTGAGAGACTTTTAAATAAATATCTGACATGTTCTCATAAAAATGGTCAAGTACATAAGAGACAAAGAAACAGAAGGAAATGTTCCAGATTAATGAAAGAGACTTCGTAACTTTGTACAACACATAATCTAGGGATCTCATTTTCTGAAAAGTACATCATTAGGACAATTGGTGAAATTTGAATAAAGTCTTTAAATGAACCAATAATATTGTATCAATTACTATTTATTTTTTTGCTAATAGAACTATGATTATGATTGTTCTTTACTTTAAAATATTTTAGTGTATTAATAGGTATAGAGATATCTTGTCTTCAACTTATTGTCATAGTTTAGAATAAATTATATGAATACCAAGTGAAAAGGGAATGCTAATATTTGGAAAATCTGAGCAAAGACTATATAAAAATGATTTGTACTACTCTTGCAACTTGTCCATAAATCTGAATCTCTCTCAAAACAATTTTTAAAGTATATTAATTGATGATAAAAATGCATACAACAACATAACATGGAGGTTTAGGGATAGTTGAGGTGTATTCTAATCATAAAAAATAGTGATCATATTTTTAAGTCTTTCAACATAGTTATTCAGTTCCTACCACGTGTTACATCCACTTCTGTGTTCCAAAGAATAATTGTGATAAAAAGAGTAAAAAATCTCAACCTTTATAAAACTTATATTTTGTGAGGACTTAGATCTTATGGTGTCAGTGAACTGGGCCAGCCATTTTTCTAAGTGAATCAGTAGCTTAAAATATTCTTCCAGTGGAAATAAGACAAACAATTGCTTTGGCTTGAACATTACCCTTCCACCTAATTCCCTCAGTTATGATGGAAACCAGAGTCATTCAAAAGATTTCTGGAAATCTAAATTTTGACCATTTTTTCACATTAAGTAAAGACTATATGTTTTATTAATATATTTTATTTCTTGCAGCAGATTGATAACCCCCAAATGCATCTGTTTTCCAGTTCTATAATGCACTTTATGTACACAGAATTTTTAAAATTATTAATTTAGTAGTATTGTTGATTTTTTATTATTGCTATATTTTATCTTGTTTTTTAGTAATGTATTTATTTATTATAGACCTGTGGGTTACAAGCAAGGATGTACTACATAAGTAGATTGAATACAGCTGACACTTGGGCTTCTAGGTGACCCTCTCTCCCCCTGGTAGTGGACAGCATTCTGTGTAGTCATATGCTCCCCCTACCGTCCTCCCTTCCTACTTCCCCTGGCAGTGCCCAGTAACTGCCAATCCCACCCTTGTGCTAATCTGACTAGTGTTCAGGGTTTACTTATGGATGAGAATATGCAGTATTCAGTTCTTTGTTTTTGATAATCCATTCACTATAATGGTCTCCAACGGCATCCAAGTTACTTCAAAGGTCATGATTTTGTTCTTCTTTCTGATTGTGTAATATTCCATTGTGTATATGTACCACATTTTTGGTATCCAGTCCAGTTTCAATAGGCAGCATCGTTGGTTCTATGTTTTTTCTATTGTGAACAGAGCTGCAATAAACACGTGTGTGCAGGTATCTTTTTTGTAGAATAATTTGAGTTCCTCCAGGTATATTCCCAGAAAGGGGATTGCTGGGTCATATAGAAGGTCAATTTCTACTTCTTTTAGAAATTGCC
>CAUYQG010212728.1:0-22158 GCA_963574415.1 Tarsius wallacei | reverse complement strand
GTCGCCCAGACTGGAGTGCAGTGGCCGCTCCCGGCCACCGCAGCCTTGACCCGCTGGGCTCCGGCGATCCTTCCGCCTCAGCCTTCCGAGTAGCTGGAACTACAGGCGCGCACTACCACGCCCGGCTAGTTTTTTTGATTTATGGTAGAGATGAGGAATCGCCAAGTTGCCCAGGCAGGTCTCGAACCCGCGGGCTCAGGCAATCCACTCACATCAGCCTCCCAAGGCGCGGGATGACAGGCTGATCCACTGAGCCCAGTTTGTACATGTTCTTGCATGCAGCATTGTGGTTCCCAGGAGCGAGACTGCAGGATTGAAGGGTGAATGTAATTTTAAATTGATGCTGCTGTGAATCGCTTTAGTTAGTTAATAAAAAGGTCTCAGGTTTTAGACTATTGGAAAAGAACATTCACATGCATTAATTATTTGATGCTAGCAAGGTTGATGAGGACATGGAAGCACAAAATGCTAAATTGTTTTTTACACTTACCCAGTTAGAAAGTACTTGACTGTAGTCTAGAACCAAACCACATCCTCAAGAAACCTCATACAGTCTTTATTACCTACATTTTTGATTTTGATAGAGCAAGTAGATAAAATCTTCCAAACCCAGTACGTTAAGAAAAGAAAATGTACCCCTGGTGGGTGATGCCACCAGGAGAGGGCAGTAGTCGAAATACCTTTATTGTCCTAAATATTGGCACCCTAGCCTCTTTTAAAGGTCATAGCTTTGTAACTTTGATATTTGTGATACCTTAGTTTGAGTTCGGGGTTACTTGTTTGATCACTGAAATCTTTATTAAAAGATTTGATGGATACACTTCATCAGTGATCGAGTTCCTCTGATATATTTTTTTGTTTGTTTGGTTTTGGGGTTTTTTGTTTTTGTTTTGAGTTGGAGTCTCACTCTGTTGCCCGGCTGAAGTGCAGTGGCATGCTCATGGCCACCACAGCCTCGACCTGCTGGGCTCAAGCGATCCTTCTGCCTCAGCCTTCCAAGTAGCTGGAACTACAGGCACATGCCACCATGCCCAGCTAATTTTTTGATTTATTGTAGAGATGAGGTCTCACCAAGTTGCCCAGGCTGGCCTCGAACTCACGGGCTCAGACAATCCTCTCACCTGGGCCTCCCAAAGTGCTGGGATTATAGGTGTGAGCCCCCATGCCCAGCCTCCTCTGATATATTTTTCATGTCTGGAGACACACACTAGAGTGTGTCCCAGGGGTTGTAAAAGCATGCACGTTGGGTTCCCTTTAAAAAGTTCTTTACATATCCTGAGTCTGATTGACTATTCAAATTCCACTTTTCTAAATGTTCTGGCTGTGTGATCGTAGGTAGTTTCAGGTAGCACTCAGTTTCCTCATCTGTAAGGGGGGAGAGTATACCTACCTCCGAAGGCTATTTCAAGAAGTCATGAACATAAACTTTTTAGCCCAGTACGTAACTCACAGCAGAGTCTCAGTACATGCGTGTGCATGTGTGGTTCCCTGGGGAACTGGGATAACACTGCTGATAGTAACATGTCAAGAGTCCAGTAGTGTCTACCAGGAACACGCTGAATGGGATGTGTATTTTTCTAATAGCTTTCATCTTTACCTTTGCCAAAATGTCATTAAGCTGCTCTGTATTTGATGCCCAAAGCAAGTATTGATACAACACAGTTCCTTAAAGAGAGTGAAGTTATAGGAAGATTCATGGCATTTCTGAGTACTTTTTTTTGAGTGACAAGTGTTTAAACCACAGTGAATACTTTTGTTCCTGCAAGGGTTTGATTGAGAGGAACAGCAGAAAGACATTTAGTTTCTCTTCCTCCAAGTGAACATTGTTTTCTTAGCTGTTTTTTTTTTTGGGAGGCGGGAAGGAATGCTTACTTAAAACCGATAGTGTATGGAACTATGAGAGACAGGTCTAGTTGGCGTTTACTCACGATGACTAATAGATGAGCCCCAGAAATGGAGCACAGGAACAATCTGTGAACACACGGATTTTTTTTTCCCATCAAAAAATGTTGAGAATCTTTTTGTTTCCAGCAGGAACAGCTGTAAAATTCAGCTGTTTGTTTGTGATGTGATGCCTGAGTGAGGGATGCTGTTTAGATGTAGTATGTGAATATCCAAAATGTCATTTTAGATCATAGGGAGGTGGTGAGGTAAGTGGAATGAAACCAGGAAATTCAAAGGTACAGCTGACATTTCATTCTCTCCGAGGTTTGCGAAAAGGCCACAGCTAACTTTGCATTTCCCCAGGAAGGAGGGTGGAGGTTCGGTTGGTATCACGCCCTGCACGTTATTTAAACACAAGGTTGTTCACTTTCCCCTCTATGAAGAGTGGTGACAGAAAGTGTGTCTTTGGCCGACTTCATCCTGGTATGCTGCTGTTCTGGCCTGCAGCACTTGGGAGGAAGAAGAGCCCAGCCACCTGCTCTGGGCTGAGGACAAAAGTGGGCATTTTGTTGACCAAAAGTGGCTTTGGGCGTCCTTTTTTCAGAAACGGTTTTTCAGTAAAGGAAGAGCTGCTTCAAGGCTGACAACTTGAAAGAGCACCTAGATTTATGATCCACAATATTTATCGACTTTAGAGGGTCATAAGCATGAGGGTGTGGCATGGAATCTGTGAAGTGTGGCGTCCTCCCTAATGAGGACAGTGAGGCCCCGAGAAAGCCTGGGGCAACTCCGAGTTGAGGTTAATCAGTGGCACAACCGGAGAACCCAGACGTCCCGACGCCTCCTGCAGCACGCTACATAAACTCACAGCCTTCATGCCAGGGCGTCAGTCGGGTGAGATTTCATGCAATCTGATTCACCTTTTGGGCATTACCTTTCCACAGCAGCACAGAGAGCTAACATAGGTGGTGGAATCAGAGAGACCCAAGTCCTCATCGCATTTCTACAAACACTTACTAACTGGAAGGTCCTGGTGGTGTTAACCCCCTAAATCTCAGCTGCTTTATTTGTAAAAAAGGGGACTAATGATACAGAGGTAATTGGATTGTGGTAGGAATCTCACGTGCTAGCATGTGAAAAGCTTAGTACAGGGCTTGGTATACAGTAGGTGTTCAATAGATGATAGCTTTTTATGGACCACGCACTATGCTACCCACTGAAGATATAAAGAAAAATAAGATACCACCCCTGCACTCCAGTAGTTTGCAGTGTAGTTGGGAAGACAGATGTACCAGACATACATGTAAATAAAATAGTGTGTGTTAAATGCAATGACAGCCACAAGGCAGTCCGTGAGGAATGCAGACTAGTTTGGGAAGGCTTCAGAATGAGGTGTTACACGGATTTTTGAAGACGAATAATAATTCTGAAGCAGGCAAAAATTTTCCCTTTCAGGCAGAGCAAAGAGTACATAGTATGCTAATATATGGATCCATGAAATAATTTTCGATATTATATTAAATTGACAATATTAATAAAGAGCTGTAATTGGTTTACAATGCTGTGGTCCAGAGTGTCCAGACAGAGAAACCAGAAGGACGGTAGAAAGCACATAATCTAAGTGGCTGGGATATGGGTCAACACTGAAAGATCTTTTAAGCTGGGAAGTAATGTGGTAATATTTGTGTTCTGTAAAGTTTACTCTGGGCCAAGTGCAAAATTAACTGAAAGTGGTGTTGTGTGCCTATAGTTCTTGCTTGGAGAGAATTGCTTAAGCCTAGGAATTCAAGGCTGCAGAGAGCTGTGCTTACACCGTCACTCTCCAGCCTGGGCAACAGAACAAGACCCTGTTTCAAAAAAAAAAAGGTGACTCTGTGACCGGGTGGAGGGTGTCCTTGAGGAGGGAAGCAGGAAGGCTGGTAGAAGATGATGAGGGCATTAGGTCTGGTTTGGAAGACTGGACCCTGTTACCAGCACTGATTTGGAAGGACAGGTAATGGGGATGGTTTGGGATATTTTGTGTGGGATAGCCACGTGGCCGGGCCCTTGGAGTTGGTGGGAATAACTCCAAGGCTATAGATGAGCTCATTTGGAGTCAAGTGTCAGAGGAAACGAGGAATCTGGACGATCCCAACGTGGAAGAGGATGCAAGGGAGGAATGTGGAAGGGAAGGTCGAGGGCCTGGAGGAGGCCAGTACAGAGGGAGGCACGGAAGCTAGGGAGAGGGGAGAATATAGAACAGAAGTTCCCAGTTGGGTGGTAGTTTCATGGGTGTTCATGTTAGGATACATAGATCTATACCTGGATACCTTAGGGCAGAGGGCCAGGGCTGCAGCATGAATACTCCCCTTGGACTTAGCAGTTCAGAGATCACAATACATGTTCTTAGTGTGACATCTCTACTGCGGACATTTAAGCAGCAGCCAGATTTCAGTGGGTTGAAGAGAGCCAGAGGTTAGGCTCTTTTACAGATGACAGAGTCTCAGGAGAGAGCAGATAGCAACACTGCTGAAAATAGGCCGGGCATGGTGGCTCACATCTGTAGTCCCAGTGCTTTGGGAGGCCAAGATGGAAGGATGGCTTGAGGCCAGGAGTTCAAAACCAGCTTAGGCGACATGATGAACCCCCCCCCCCATTAAAAAAAGTAAAAATAAAGCATGATGAGTACTGATGTTGATCAGTCCTGACACTTGTAGACAAAGTGGAAGGAGGTAAGGGGAGGTGGGGATACATATATATTTTAAGGTGAAGACCCCACTTTTCTGCCCCCACATCTCTCTCCTGCAGTATGTGGTTTCCCTGATCTGCTTCATCCTGCAGATCCAAGGGACACCTCACTTGGGGATTGGTTCCCATACCGTCACAAAGCTCATGAACTCCTGTACAGTGAATCCCCTGCATACGAACCTTCAAGTTGCAAACTTTCAAGAACACGAATGCGCCTTCACATGTCCAGTCACATAAGTGAGTTCACGTGTCTGGAGTGCATTGTCCTGTGCATGCATCTTCTACAAGTGGTTGTGCTTTCGTGTATTTTACAGTACTGTGCAGAGTATAATAGTACAGTTGTGTATTATAAAGCTATTACAGTCCAGTATTGCATAGCCGATGATGTTAGCTGGGCAAATAGGTGACTTTGTTGGGCTTATGAACAAAGTGGACTTATGAGCGTGCTCTTGGAACAGAACTTGTTCATCTGTAGGGCGCTTTCCAGACTAGGCTCTCTCAAGCGCTGGTCAAGCTTGTCCCATTGTTAGGAGCCTCAGAGCTGTTCTTTCTCGGTGTGCGCTTTCCACAGCTCGGTCTTGTATTCTGACCACCGGCCTCTCCAACCCTCAGTATTTGCGTGTTCTTGTTTTTTGGCAATTTGATCTTCTTCACTTATCACTGCCAGCCCTGAGCTCCAGAAAGGGACAGAAAAGAGGGGCCCACAACCCCAAATTATCATGTCCTGAGACTTGTGTTTAAGGATGTACATGTCAGTGTGACCAGAAGGGAAATGCGGAGACTGGGAAGAAAGAAATATGTTATGTGTTACATTCAGAGGTCCCGGAGAGCGCGTCACCACATGCCACTCAGGGCCTCAGGGGAAAGGCACCAGCGTGGATCACAAGGCAGAGGCAGGGGCGAAGAGAGAGCTTGAACCAGGCACGGCCCTTATTGGAGTTTCCACAGGAAAGGCAAGGCAGAGCAGGGTGAACAGTTTAGAACTGGCTGGTTGGAATACTTCGGGCAGGCTCCCAACTATAGGGGTGGTTCCTACTTACCAGTACCTGGTCCTAAGATGATAAAGGTAGAGGAATATGGCTTCTCAGAGTGTGAGGGCTTACAGGTGGAGGAAGGAGGTCTCTGGATTGACTAGTTTTACATACTAAAGGCATGTACCCAACTGGGATCTTGGCTCTCTCCAAGAATTGGCAGCCTAGAACAGGCAGTCTCCCTCCAGCCAAAAGGTATTTTTAAGATGTCAAAACAAGACCCGGCACAGTGGCTCACAGCTGTAATCCCAGCACTTTGAGAAGCTGAGGCAAGAGGGTTGTCTGAGCCCAGGAGTTCAAGACCAACCTGGGCAGTATAGATGATGAGACTTCATCTATACAATTAAAGAAAAAAATTGACCAGGTGTGGTGGCATGTACCTGTAGTCCCAGCCACTTGGGAGGCTGAGGTGGAAGGATCTCCTAAGCCCAACAGGTCGAGGCTGTGGTAGCCGTGATCATGCCACCACATTCCAGAGACTCTGACTCATGAATAAATAAATAAAACGCCAAAACATCATAATACCATGATGCCTAGCATTCCTTAGTCAACCTGCCTGCCTGTTTATTGATAAAAGCTCTGATTTTTTTGTTTGTTTGTTTTCTTTTCTCCTGTCAGGCCAAATCCAGAATTACAACTTTCTAGTTCACTGAATTCTTAGTCCTTCTACTATGACTAGGATCTGGGTCCTGAGGTATTTAAGTCAGATGGTGAGTCTTAAAGGCATTAAAGCATTTTGTCTAAGACGGACAATTTGGGTAGACTAATCTGGAGCAGGAATTAGAATGTGGAGTAACTGGAAGTGGGGAGAATGGTTAGAACGCTGTTAATGTACAGATTTGGGGTGATGAAGGCCAGAAATACAGCAGAAGCCATGAAACATAACTAAGGAACATCTCATGGAAGGTTTGAGAGATATGGCTCCTTGTAGTGTAAAGACAGCAAGGAAAAGAGGTCAAAGACAAATATTCTTTTAATGTAAATAATGTTTGTTTAAAAAAAACACTTTTAAGAAATAGACTAACATTCATTTAATAAAGTATCATTTGAACTTGTTGGGTAAATAAGCAGACCAAATTATAGCATGCTTCAGCTAATATGGATATAGGTTATATTTTCTTCTGTCAACTTTTTAACAGCCATACTCAATTACTGAATTATTCTCAATTCCTATTTAATGCAGAATCTGTGATTAAAATAGAATCCTTTTGAGGATGGGACCTCTATATCGTAGAAGTTCAGTTTAGACTCTTTGTGGAGATATATTAACCTTTTGGCTTGTCAGGAACCCAAACTCTTTAGGTAGAGTTTTTGACCATCAGTATCATTTTAATTATATTGACAATTTATAACATTTTATGAGAAGAGAAAATATTTTTTCTCTTTCTGACGTTGGTCAGCCCATTATTTCTTCCTGAACAAAAATTCCCTTTCAAAAGAAGGGATTAGATTTTTTTTTCCACTGAAATGTTGTTTTTATTTAAGAATTCACGCCTTTTTGGCATTTCTTATTAGTGACTATTCGTCCCTGATTATTTTAACTGTTTATTTGTTGTTTTTCTTCTGTCTTCTGCAGGGAGTTATAAAAATAAAGTTAATTTACAGTCTACTTTTAAAACCCACCAAAAGAGTTTCTTATGATTTTAATGTATTAGAAAAATCATTGTATAGATGAGGACTCTCAACTTTCTTAGAATAAGGAGTAATAAAGCATAATAAGTATTAATTTCAAAACTTAGATCTAGATGAACTTCCTAAATGCCTGTGTTTTCCAATTCGAAATAACATTACAATACTTTAAAATGCACATTCTGGCCAGGTTCGGTGGTTCAGTCTGTCATCCCAGCACTTTGGGAGGCTGAGACCAGTGGATTGCCTGAGCCCATGGGTTCAAGACCCACCCGGGCAACTTGGCGAGACCTCGTCTCTACAATAAATCAAAAATTAGCCGGGTGTGGTAGTGTGCGCCTGTAGTTCCAGCTACTTGGAAGGCTGAGGCGGAAGGATCGCTGGAGCCCAGCAGGTCGAGGCTGCAGTGACCAGGAGCTTGCCACTGCACTCCAGTCTGGGCAACAGAGTGAGACTCCAACACAAAAATTTAAAAAAAAAAAAATTTTTTTTTTAAATTTTTTAAATTTTTAAAAAATTTTATTGTAGAGATGAGTTCTCGCCAAGTTGCCCAGGCGGGTCTCGAACCCGCGGGCTCAGGCAATCCACTCACCTCAGCCTCCCAAGGCACGGGATTACAGGCTGAGCCACCGAGCCCAGCAAAAATAAAAAAATTTTTAAAAATAAAATGCATATTCTGACTTCACTCGTGTTGATTTACTCTCTGAGTTCTGAAGTATTTCATGCATATAGAAGGGACTATGTAATATATAGATACATTTTAAAGAGTTAAATAAAGAAAACATCCACATTTCTACTATCCATCTTAAGAACATAATCGCCCTATTACAACCCTCGTGTACCTCTGTCCAATTGTGTTCTCGTCCTCTCAACTATTTTCCTGGATTTTGAGTCAGTCACTCACTCTTGCTTTTCTTTCATTTTACCACATATGCATGTATCCCTAAACAATGTACCATCTTATTTCAACCTTAATGTAAATAAAATCATACTATTTGTTCTGTAACTTACTCTCCCCGAAACATTATGTTTTGGGTTTCGTCCATATTGATCTGTGTAACTTTAGTTCATTCATTTTCGTTGCTATTGTAATATTTTGTGGAATTTATTATACTACCATTTATTTTGCCATTCCACTGTTGAAGGGTCCTGCATTTTGTCATGTATATGGAAACCTTATTGGCCTCCTTATTAATAAAAATAATTTGTAGATTCTTTATATCATTTACAAGTAATGATTTTTTTTTCTTTCCAATCCATATAATGTTAATTCCTTTTTCTTGTCTTGTTGAGCTGGCAAGAATATCCATATTAAATGGAAGTGATGATAGTTACAACATTAAGTTTTTCTAGACATTCTAGACAATGACTTGAAGTTTCACCCTTAAGTATGGTATTTTCTATGGCATTGCTTTGTGATACCCTTTATTCAGTTGAGGAAGTTTCCTTCTATTCTTTGTTTACTAGGAGTTTTGCTCATGCATGGGTGTTATGTTTTATTGAATGCATTTTCTGTATTCTTTGAGATGATCATATGTTTTCTTCTTTCATCCAATGGATAACACTGATAGCTTTTGAAGCAAACTGGAATGATGAGAATAACCCCAATTTAGGCATGTTATTTTTCTTCATAAATTATGAGATTTGAATTGCAAATATTTTGTTTGAGATTTTTGCATTTATGTTCACAAATAAGACTGTCTTATGGTCCATTTCTCCTTAAGGCTTTTTGAATTTTGATTTTATATATTTTGAAGATTGGTTGTTAGGAATATATGTCTTTCTGGGGAATTAAATATTTTTATTAATGTGTTATGACCTCCTTGCCTAAAATTATTTCTTTGCCTAAAATTAATTTTGTATGGGTTTAATTTAGCTAAACCATATTTCCATGTTAATATTTGCCTGTATATATTTTTCTCTAATCTTTTCTTTTAAGGACACAAAAGGTTTTAGATTTGTCCTTTGTAAATCACATAATTGGATCCTATCTTTCGTACGTTTTATTAAGCTACAATTTTTATACAGTAAGACTCACACATTTGAAGTATACGATTTGATGAATTTTGACCAGTGTGTACAGTCATGTAATCACCACCACAATAAAGATATAGATCATTTTCATCACACCAGAAAGTTCCTCATGCCCTTTTGCCGTCAGTTTCTGTCCCTTGCCTCTGGCCCTAGAAAACCACGGGTCTACTTTTTATCACTATAGTTTTGTCTTTTCCAGAGTGTCATATAAATGGAAACATACAGTATGCAGTCTTTGGTTTTTGGCTGCTTCTTTCATGTAGCATGGTGACTTGGAGATTCATCATATTGTTACATTATCAGAATTTTGTTCCTTTATATTTTCTGTGTATCATTCCATTGTATGGACATACCACAGTTTGTTTAGCCACTTACCAGTTGATGGACATTTGGGTTGTTTCCAGTTTGGGGCTATTATGGATAAAGCTACTGTAAGCATTCATATACAAGTCCTCATGTAGAAATACACTGTCTGTTTTTTAATTCAATCAGACAGTCTGTCCTTTAACCAGAAATTTAGTTGATTTCTATTGTTTAGCGGATCACATTGATTACACGAATACATTTTTATTCGTTTTGACCATCTTATTTTTTGCTTTCTATCTGTCCTACTTTTTCTGTGTTTTTTCTTTATTGCTTTCATTGAGTTTTGCATATATATATATGTATGTGTGTATGTGTATCCATGTTTTTTCTTCTTCTAGTTTGGCAGCCGCACACACTATTCTCTTTCAGTGCTTACCTTAGAGATGTTGGTTTTAGTCTCCTATTTAAGTTAATAAGGTCTTGCGCTAAACATACATATTCGTTTTTTCCCCAATTTAGAAACCTTAGAGTTCTTGAATTCTGATCATTCTTTTTTCAAATTGATATGCCATTAGTATTCAGTGTTTCATTTTGTCTTATTTTTTTATTACACACGCTTACAATTTGTATACAATCAGCATTTCTTTTATATACTCTGTTTATTTAAATATAGTCATATACTTTCTATTTTCAATGCTCACCATTCCTTCTTCTCAGATCACTGCCTTTTTCCTGAAGTATGTCCTTTAGAAATTCCTTTAATGAATGATTTTGGAAGTACACTTTTTTATCTCACTAAATGTGCCTTTATTTTCCTTTGTGAAAATTACTTTTGCTTAAACATTCTACTACCGCAGCGTTATTAATTCTAAGTTCAACTTGTAAAGGTTAAGCTGAAATTGATGTATATATTTGTAGAAGTTCCTAGATTAAAAAATATGTTTTTATAATTCCATGGACACTTCTTTAGTAAGAAATTGACTAGAAATATTGACCACAATAAAACTTCAACTCTGTGATGCCAAAACTTGAAAAGACCTTCATGTTTCAAAAATAGCATTAAAGTGGCAAACGTTCCCTTCTACTTTCCAACCCCCACAAAGGCAAAAACAAACAAAATATTCTGCAACAACTGAATATCAAGGGGGCAAAATATCTGTTAGA
Source organism: Tarsius wallacei (assembly GCA_963574415.1). Lineage (NCBI taxonomy): Eukaryota > Metazoa > Chordata > Mammalia > Primates > Tarsiidae > Tarsius > Tarsius wallacei. Next base: position 11,383 of record CAUYQG010212728.1, on the reverse strand, counting down.
CTCAACTCACTAGGTTGGCTCTGAAAGTCACAATTGGTGAAGGTAAAAAAGGCCATTCATTTCTTTAGTGTGAAAACTGACAAACACGGCAGAAGTAACCAGAAGGGAACAAAGAGAGCAGTGGAGACCTTTAAAGGCAGCAGCAGTGGACACCAGGGTGCAAAGCAGCAGACACTGTTTTAAAAGGAGCACCGTTAATCCAGAGACTAAAGCTCTGAGACCAAGAGCAAAGGACCATTTATAGCTCAGTTCCCACGAGGGCATGACCGTACTCTGTTACAAGCACATCAGCTGAGAGACAGAGAGTCTATTGTTAAACAATTGTAGTGGCTACCCGCAGGAAGTAGGGTGAATGTCTGGGTTAGTGTCCTGACACCAGTGACTTCATTGATCCAACCTGTGCAGCTATCAGGGCAGGCTCAACAGGAGTTATTGCAGAACGTTGTTATTCATGAGTGAGTTTTTCATCATTAAGGCATCATCCAAGACTTTCCATTTTTAATGTTGTTTACGCTTAGACTTTTCTTCACAGTACAAAATTGAGGAAAAAATATCTATCTTCTTGTAAGTATAAAGAACTTTGGAAAATATGTAAATCACTTTCATGGGTTTTTTTTTTTTTTTAATTATAAAAAGTAGCATGTTTGTTGGGAAAAAGTTTAGAAAAAAATTTTTTTTCCAATCTCCATTAACCCAAGATAAAGCAACTGTTAACATTTTGTTATATATCTTCACTTCCCAAACTGAGGTGCTCTGGGACTTCACAGCAAATTTTGAGTGCAGCTCTAGCGTTGACATGAGATACTTTCCAGCATCAAGGGAAACACATATGTATAATACCGTGCCAACTGTTAGCTGGAGATAGTTCACAGATCCTGCATTAGACCACACTCCATTCCTTTTGATGACATCCTATCTTTGCAAAATTGGGTTTTCAGTGACTACTGAGTTTTTTGTGATGAAGAGTATACCACGTGAAAATCAGCGTGGAACAGGAAATGAGGGTAGTGGTATTCGGTGTGGTTCCAAGATTTAAAGTTATGCAGTGCCCAACAGGTGTACACATTCTATTAATAAGTTATTACAAGTTTATTTAAGAAGGAATTGAAAACAGTACTTTTCATTTCATTTATGTGTGTTATTTTTCCAAATAGCTACCAAGTCCTTAGGACATACATAGTTATTATGTTGTTTGGACCTAACTACTTAACAAACAGCACTATTAGGTATTTGTTTTGGCCTGGAGGCACTGTGAAAAAACTACTGAGACTCTAAGGGCTTCCAGAATCCTTTGGGACCCTCTAATGTATATCCTTCCAGACTTTTTCCTATGTACAACCAGACATATTTTTGAAACCTATTGTTTTCTTTCACTTAACAGTATATCGTGGAACAATTTGCATGTCAATAATGTGGATCATTATTTTAAAACTTTAATGGTAGAATTGTTTTCCATTGTTTGTATTTCCATCTTTTTTTTAACCAGTCCCCTAACGTTAGAGGTTTAGCAGTACTTTTGCAATCAGTGGTGTGGTCAACCTCTGCACATGCCCTTTGTTTACATAGCCAATGATTTCTTAGGCTAGCTAGATTCCTAGAAAGTGATTTGCTAGGTCAAAGACTATGTACTTTATAATGCCTTTGATATCCATGTAGAGAGCACCAAATCACCCTTTCAAAGAGATTGTACCAAATTCTTTTTACCGACAGTTGATAAGAATACTTCAGCAAAAAGTGAAGCATTGGAGGAGTCCCAACCTGCCAAACTCAGATTTGTGAACTGGCCAAGAGTGTTTCTCTTTCTCAGGCATTGAATAAACTTCGTGTCGGAGAGAGAGCTGGGAAAGTGACTGCTGGCCAGGAGCTCCTGGGAGGCTTGCAGCTAAAGATCCAGCTCAAGTCAGAGGCAGCAACATTTCACACCCCAGAAACTCATGCTTCTCTGCATGACTTTCACCATGCCTTTCTGAGGAAGAGGCAAAGAACCAAAGTAGGAGTTCACGTCAGGAATTTTTTTGAGAGAACAAACTGCAGGATCCTTCTTGCTCCGTGGTTCATAGTACATACATTTTCATCGTTCACCAAATATGTATCACATTTTACCTACACTCAATGTATACACATGAGCTGATACTTTCAATGCTAAGTACTAAGAAAACAGTGTAGTGTGTGTTTTAGACGCTGATCGTGAGGCACAAAGTATGTGGTACATTTTTTAAATGTGTCCATTTTAAGAAAACTCTGGAGCCCTTCAGCTCTGGGAAACTAAGCTGTCTAGGAAAACTCATTCCCAAAGTATTCTGAATGGGTAAGATTTGCTGTAATTTCACAAGATGGTAATGTATATTACCTCTTTTTTTATGAAGATGACATCGTCTACCTTTTATCTTGATTTAAAATATTTTAAAATAATTTAATTTTATAATTTTATAAAATAACACTCTAGATTAATGCTTTTTGAAAAACTAGCGCTTAGCTGCTTCTGAAAAGGTGAATGTACTCTTTTGGGGATCCACATGGAACTCTTTTCAACTTGAAATAAAAAGTAGTGGGATAAGCTGTCAAGCAGTATAACCCTGCTTAACGCAGAAAAATCTTTAAACTTTTGGTTTAGATAAATTAAATCTGTATTATAAATACTCATCATTTCACTGTCTTCACCTGATGCCGTCCATACATGGAACCAAGAAGCTGTTTTCATTTATATCAGAAGTGAAGTCAAAAGACCACTGTGGTCTCTTTATCAAACAATTGCCACAGAGAAGGCCTTTCCCCCTTTGTGTAGAAGGAGAATGTCTGAGCTGTTGGAATTCTCCATGTGACTCTGTACTGCCACGAGATGTTTCCTTTTAAATCTCTGCTAGAGAACTCTCCCAAAGTCTGGTGTGTTCGTATGTGTCATATTTAGAAAAGTTGATTGTATTCAGAGAGGGGTAAGTTTTTGCCTTTATCTGAGACTGGGGTACACTTAGGAAAGGTAAGTTTTTCGGGAATTTAGGATAATTTGAAGGCCATATCCATTATTTTTATTCAACTAACACAGTTCTTTTTGTTATTTATTTATTTATTTTTTGAATTGGGATCTCACTCTCTGGCCCAGGCTGGAGGGCAATGGCACACTCACGGCCACTGCAGCCTCGACCTGCTGGGCTCAGGTGATCCTTCCGCCTCATCCTTCCAGGCAGCTGGAATTACAGGCACATGCTACTACACCTGGCTAATTTTTTGATTTATTGTAGAGAGGCGGTCTCACAAATTTGCCCAAACTGGTCTCGAACCCGTGGTCTCAGTCAATCCTCTCACCTCGGCCTGCCAAAATGCTGGGATTATAGACATGAGCCACTGCATGCAGCCTCTCTTTGTTATTTTTAAAGAAACTAACTACAGGTTTGCTTTCAGAGCCCTGGATGTGTTTACAGATTTAAGAGACACACACCAAAGAGTGTTTTGTAATTACATAACCCTCATCTGTCATGCCCAGAGCAGTGTTCCTTCAAGATAAAAGAATGGGCAGGATTAGTGACATGTGGAATTCCTTAACCCATCACGTTTTAAGTCCGGAAAATCATGGTCATTCTTTGCTCGCTTGTCCTTAGGAAAAGAAAATGCATATTTAATAGCCAGATCTCTGGTCTCTGATTTTTTTTTTTAAACAGGATTTATTGAGAGGACAGAAAAGCTCCCACAGTGGGAAGGAACCCAAAGGGGTTGGCCTGGTCTCTGAATTTTTTGACCAAGAACATGATTTGTTTTAACCCATACCATTTTTTACTAGATCTTCACCAAATTAACAAATTATCTGATAGATAAGAGCATTAATAACTTAAATAATTCCAGTCCTTATGCTAATTGACTTAAACCACAGACATTTATAAAGCTCCACCAATTCATAAGCATGAGCAGGACAGTATGGCCACTGTCCTTAAGTTTTGATTGGGCCAGGCTCCGTGGCTCAGCCTGTAATCCCAGCATTTTGGGAGGCCAAGGCTAGTGGATTGCCTGAGTCCGTGGGTTCGAGACCAGCCCGGGCAACTTGAAACCTCGTCTCTATGATAAAATAAAAAACTAGCCAGCTACGGTAGCGTGCGCCTGTAGTTCCGGCTACTTGGAAGGCTGAGGCGGAAGCATCGCTGGAGCCCAGCAGGTCGAGGCTGCGGTGGCCGGGAGCGGCCGCTGCACTCCAGTCTGGGCGACAGAGTGAGACTGCAACTCAAAAAAAAAAGTTTTGATTGGATCAGGAAGCTTTTGAGAAAACCAGTACCTGAAAATCAGTGAAGTGCCATGGAGGAGTTTGAGGAAGTCCTCTGGAGTAGAGTCCATGAGTCCAGCTCAGGGCTCAGAGAAGCTTCCCCGAGGTACTTCTGAGATTCAGTCTAAATCTCAAAGGTTGAGTAGAAGTCAGAGTACTTCTTGCCATGAAATCCAAATAGAGTAAATTCATCCAGCTGGATGCTGCCCTCCTAGTACACATTTTCAGCCCTGTAACTACCTCTCAGATCTGGTTGGTACCATTGCCTAGCTGCATGGTGCCTTCGAATGGTTCCGGAGTGATGCCTCGTGTCAGTGGTTGGTATCACGGTCCACTGGCCACTGCCTCTTACAAGTAACAATGGAAAGGTGAAATGTCGAATATTCTGATTTTTTTTGTTTTTTTGGAACAATGCCAACTGATGGTACTAGGTCTGTTACCTAGACTTAATTCGATGGGTTTTTGAATGAGACCTTGAATGACTTTTTAGTCAGTTGCTTAACTATGCCTAATCATGATACTCTGTATATTCACATATGCAAATAAGCACATGTGTACTTTACTGTTTATATTTATTCAAAATAAATTCAGATGTTAGTCATCTGTGATTTGAGGGCACATCATGAATGGTGATATCAGTATTCCTCTTTGTAAGATGTGGTTAAGAGTAGCTGTAATTTACCTAACAAAGATTAAATACTTAATGTTTGTAAAGTGCTGTGTTTCATTAGAAAAAATATCATTATGGTCATTAATATAATTTGCATATCATTGGTACTGATCACATCTGCGAAAAGATCACATTTTTATACAAACCTCAGTGTAGGTAGTTTTAACGTTTTTAACCCCAGGCTTTCCTTATAGAGTTTTTGGGGCACAGTTCCTCAAAAAATATTTTGTTTTCTTCCAGTTAGGCCCATCCTATTTTGAGAGGGCTGTGTGGTCATTTGGCCTGTTCTGGAGCAAAAATTCTTCCTTAAGGACCAGTGAGTGGCTTGAGTCAAGACTCCAACTTAGATGTCTCCGTGGGGTTCTTTTGTCCCAAGAAAGACCAAATCTGAAGAACTATAGTGTTTGTCTTAGGTATACTGACACTCTGTTTTTGAAAAGTCTGAGGTACAAAATTCCCATTTAGTTTATTTTTAGCTTCAGTCTACTCTGCTAGTAAAAATAAAACTATTTTTGTAAATGCTGCTTCTGGTACTTATATCTACATTTGAAAAGAACTCACAGAAAACAGTCTGTAGTGGTAACTGTGTGCAATGACCAGATTGTTGCAGAATTGTGTTTGAAATAAATTGTATGATGGCTGCATTTCAGCTGCATCACAGGGTTGAACTCACATGATTCCTGTCCCCCACGACACACACACACATAGACAAAGACTTCACCCACCCCCCCGCTTACTTAGAGTAAGTACTTGACTTATTTAAGTTCTGTATTTGTCCAGTGTGTATGCGCTGACTGTCCTCTGTGTATTGTCCAAGACCTCACGCGCACAGAGACACTGAATAAATGTCTATGATGAAGGTTCCCCTTAAGAGACGATGAACTGCTCTTTTAGGGAGTTATGTGTTTCTATGGTAACTCCCTTTCTAAAACTTTAAATTTTATCCATATCTATTTTGCAGATACTGAAAGCAAGCTTATGTTTAATTTAGAGAAGCTTTAAGTTTTGAAGAAGAGGAAACTGCAGCTTATCAGCAGATGTCAAGAGCATACATACTTTGAAAGCTCGTTGAAAAAAATTACGATTCCTTTTGTGCTTGACACTTCCCGAAGCCCAATGTTCCATTCAGATAATCTTTTATTGTCCATTTTTCATGCCTCTTAGGGTGAAAGTCACAAATATATACACAATTTGATAAAAGTCAAAAGGAGCAAAGTAGGCACTGTGCGTTTTTCGGGCCTGTCTCCGCCTCTCTCCTACCCCCCGTTTTGTACAGTACAATGTCACTAGCTTATTGAATTAAATTTACTTTCATCATTCGTTTCCCTTTCTCCACGTTACTACAATGACTGTGGGCTTTCAGTTAGCCAGCCACATCTGATCTAGAGAAAATAGGTTATGTCCCTATTTTGAAAGGCGAACTATCTTCACGGTTTGATGCTTTGTGTTTTTTAATAGTTGGAATTCTAGAAGAGATGTCAGTTTCCTTCTCGAGAAATAAAATGTATGTATAGTGACCATTTCCTAATTCTATCTAGGAAGATTCAGATAGCATGATTGGTCTATGAGGTCTGTTTTTATGAGTTTTACTTTGCTATCAATTGCTTTATTTTGTTTTTAGGCTATGTTGTTTCTTTTTTTAATATTTATGTACATTTCACTCCTCACCCTTTTTTTTGGGAACACATATTCAGTTTCCTTAAAAACCAATCAGCTATGCAGCAGATACTGGTTTGTTTTCTCCACACGTGTGGATTAGAACTTCTGTGGCTCGTTTTGCTTACTGTTTCTGCAGACCTGATTTGCCACGACCCATGCCTTCCATGCTACTAGACCACGTAGTTAATTTCCCAGTGGGGAAAAGACTCTGCCTTTTCACCCGGTAATTAGTTATCTCATTTCAAAAGAGACAAGTTTCTCTGCGATGACTTTGTCACACTTTAAATGTCAGCTTTGGAGGATAGAGTCCATTTATTTACTTTCCCATCCATGTGGTAAAAGAAATGCATAATTGGTCACCGTGGAAATTCTTGAAGGGCACAAGATGGTTAATTTGACCAGTTATACTCCGCTATTGAGAGATTATGAGTTAGTTCATTAGTGGCAAGAAACCAGAGTAAGAGATGATATTTCTCAGCCCGTGAGGAAGTGGGGGTGGTTTTCATTCCCGAAGCACATTTTCCTTTGGTGAGAGAGGACACCAAGACCCTTTTCCTTGAGTGATTTTTGTGTAATCCTCTTGCTAAGTGAGCAGCAGCCTCCCCGGAAAGCCCTGAGAAGTCTGAGTTCTGCAGCCTCACTGTGGTTACCTCCCCAGAATAGAGGAGGAGAGTAAATGCTGAACCCCGTCCCCAGCTCAACTACCCATGTCTCGTTCCTACCCACCATGAAGCCCCTGCCCGGGCCCCTGATCCCATCCAACTGTGTCTCAAAGCCACATTCTTCCTGTACATCCTTTCCCTGGCTGGCCTCTTTAATGATTTCCTTCCTTTTTCAATCAGTTACAACTCTGTGGCTTCTTCATCTTTCAGCCCCGGCTCCCAGGTCTATGCAGGCCTTGCCTCCCACCCCCTTCACACACCTGCCTTTCTTCTTGATGAGGCTACCCGAATTCAGGGGACGCTATGAAAGGAGAGGGAATGACCATTCTATGGCCTCACTGCCTTTGTTCACCAAGGCATTGTAGAGCCCTTGTTTGTGTAAAACTTTATGTGAACAAAAGGTCTAATATATATATATATATATATATATATTTTTTTTTTTTTTTGAGTTGGAATCTCACTCTGTCACCCAGGCTGGAATGCCGTGGCACGCTCATAGCCACCCCTGTGTTGACCTGCTGGGCTCTGGCGATCCTTCCACCTCAGCCTTCCAAGTAGCTGGAGCTACAGGTGTGCGCTGTCACGCTCAGCTAATTTTTTTGATCTATTGTAGAGACGAGATCTTGCCAAGTTGCCCGGACTGGTCTCAAACCCGCAGGCTCAGGCAATCCACTCACCTCGGCCTCCCAAAGTGCTGGGATTACAGGCTGAGTCACCAAGCCCGGCCATCTAATATTTTTAAAGTTTTAAAACTTGTTAATATTTTCTTCCATTGTATACATGTGGACTGGCTCCTACTTCCCTCTTTAGTTCCATCTTGCTCCAAGCTCACCCTCTCTGTTTTGAATATGCTATATTTTTCTTTCCATCTGGCCTCTGCGTATACTCTTTTTGTTTTTGTGTTTTGTTTTTTGTTTTTTTGAGGCAAGGTCTCACTCTGTCACCCAGGCTGGAGCGCAGTGAGTGGCACCATCGCGGCTCGTGGCAACTTTGACCTCTTGGGCTCAGGCAATCCGTCCGCCTCAGTCTCCTGAGTAGCTGGACTACAGGCGTGTGCCACCACGCCTAGCTAATTTTTTGATTATTTGTAGAAACAGGGTCTCACTATGCTGCCTAGGCTGATCTCAAACTCCTGGGATCAAATGATCCTTCCCCTTCAGCCTCCCATCATGCTGGTTTTATAGGCGTGGGCGTGGCCCGTGTTACTTTCCTTGTCTGAAACGTTTCTCCATCCCCCACCCCCAAGGAACTCCAGTGTCCCTTCTTCAGGGAGACCGCACCTCTCCCTCTTCTAACCTGGGTCCCCAGTTATATTCTAATGATGCCACTTACCTTTCTGATACAGTGCTTACTGCAGTTACAGTTTTATCTTCGTTTATATAGCGATTTCATTGATGTCTGTCTTCCCCATTCATCTCTAAACTCCTACAGGGAGTCAGTTCCTGGTGTCTGTATTTCCATTGATCAGCACAGGAGCAGACACATAGTAGGTACTCAGTGAAAAGCTTTTGAATGACCATCTACAAATATCTCCAGGGGCCCGCCCTGTGGCTATTAACCCCTTTTTGTTATCACAACCCTGATTCGGTTCAAGTATAGTATTGCCTTTCCTCTGGGCAGCCATCAGCTCTAGGGCAGCTGGACCCAGCCCCAGTCCCTGATTCAGGGGGTTAATTTTTGGTTACTCTAAGCAAATCGAGGTAGAACAGAAAGACGAAGGAACTCAGGTCCGTGAGGATGTTGTTGAACTGCTGAATAAACCAGTCCTGGGATAGCTCTACTGCCAGGCAACTGAGTTGTGCGAAATAATAAATCCCCTCATTCGTTTGATCAGTTCAAAGGTTTCTGTTTCTGAAAGTATTCCGATACAGAATGTCATGGGTGATTGAGTAAATGAACAACTTAAACTCACTTCTTCTTCACAAGTGTTTGTGTTTCTGGACACAACCTTTGTAATTGCTTTCTCTCTCTTCAGTTCTTGTGTTGGCCTTCTAGTGAAGGTGTTGACCAGCATTGAGCCCAATGCTTACATCCCAAGTAACTCCTATATAGTTCAAAAACCGCTGCCTTCCACTAAATGCCCCGCACCCAGGATGTGAACTCTTATTCTTCACCTCTCACCCTTTGGCTCCGCACTTTGTTCATGCCTTTTTGGGGCAAGTGCTTCTCTAAGGAGGTTGAGAGTCAGGTTAAGTCATACCCAGCAATTTCCTGTTTGTGAGCCTTGAAGCTCTTGAAGAGTGCGGCAGGTTTGACAGAATCTGTAGGTGTTTTCAGACATGAGCTGATTCATCCCCTTGGGTAGTTAATTCTCCAAAGGTCTCATCTCCCCAGCTACCATACTTTCTTCTCTCTGGATCGTGCACAATTCTTCTTTATGTGAGGATGAGCTTCGCAAGGTCTACCCATGTCTTCTCTGGGTTTTGGTGGGTGTATTTTAGGCCTCCCTTTCTCCATTGTTACGGAATAATTACTACATGTTGTTTTTTAACACTTTTTGTTCCTGCAGGGGTTTGAATGATCCCTGTGAAGTCTGTTGCTGTTTTCATAGACCTCCCACTCAGTATAATACAATTTAGCCTAAGAAATTGTAGGGCCTCACATAAATACCACCTGAAATGCCCACTTGTCTGGTTGCCGAAACTTGGGCACTCTCATTATTTCCTTGATTTTTCAGCTCTGTGGCAGTAAAGACTAGGCGATGCTCACCTGGTCATAAACCATGGGAGGGGGGCCACTAGGTAACCCATCTTGGAGAGTGTTACTTTTGGTCATTCCGTGTGGGGAAAGGGTTAAATTTATAACCCCAAAACTCGCCTTTCTAAAAGCATAATAGGAATGGTCCCAGCTTGGTCCACCACCCTGGGCAAGTAACACAATTCCAAGATTCAGAATAATCCTTACTGCTTGAAGGGGTTGTTATGAGGATGGAGTAAGATCTGGTAGAAGTGTTCCATATGCCTAAGAAGTGCTACACAAAGGTGTTAGTATTATACGACTACAAAGACAAACCTTTGTGAGGTACCTACCTCAGTTTCCCTCATTACCGCCAGAGATGTACAAGAGCTGGTTGGCCCCACACACACTAGGATCAGTTCCCCTGGAGCCTTTAGAGTAAGTCACCTGCTTCTTCTGATATAACTTCCCCAATGACCTCTGAATTCTGATGTGTGTGTGTGTGTGTGTGTGTGTGTGTGTGTGTGTGTGGTGATTTCCATTGAGGAAAAAAAATTCCTTGTAGTTAGTGATGAGGCCACTTCCATGTTATCTGAGAAGGCGACTATATGTCATCCGTGGCATTTTCTTGTTCAGGCAACCAGCATTTTTGCACACCTCCTATGCGCCAGCCATTGTTCTCGATACATGGAGTATATCTGTGAAACAAAACAGGCAAACATTTCTGTTTTTTTGGAGCTTATATTCTATTGGGGTGAAACAAAAAATGAGCAATAAACAAGCAAATTAGAGTATGTTAGAATGTGATCAGTGTTACGAAAAAAATTCAAAAGCAGAGCAAGGAAAGGGAGGGCCCATTTGGGAATGAAAGAAGTTGCCGTGGTGAGCATAGGCCTCCTGCATTTCTAGTCTGTTACTATTGTGGTGGTGTAGTTTTTACGGAATGTTGTGATGACTTAACATTGCACGAGAGTCGTCTCTGTACAGATTAAATATTGCATGAAATGAAAGCATTTCAGCTAGAGGCTGGACCCGATGGCTAAATGCTTGCGAACGAATGGGAAGGTGCTCTAGCTCTTGTCTGGCATTCTCAGGTTATCTATTCTTAGTTTAGTTTCCTTTTCTAAAAATAACATTTTCAAATGGGAAATAGAGTCTTTGAATGGGAAATATCGCCGACACCAACTGCCATGTGTTTCTAGTTAAACATAACTAACCTTTCTGACAAGACCAAGGGGTTCATCCAAAATGTTTCCCGTTAAAAGTCTTAAGAAGGCTCCCGTGGTTGGCTTTCCAGCCCATACCAGTGATGGGTTTTGCAGCCCTCTTGGTCTAGCCATGGGAAAAACCTAATGCAATGAGCAATTCACCCCTTTACCCATGTGCTTTGTGTTCTGGTGGTACTTGTTTGGGTCTGTTATGTCTTGGGCATGAGCTTGTCATATCCATATAAATTACAAATCATAG
>CAUYQG010212726.1:0-29740 GCA_963574415.1 Tarsius wallacei | reverse complement strand
CTGTAGTTCCAGCTACTTGGAAGGCTGAGGCGGAAGGATCGCCGGAGCCCAGCAGGTCGAGGCTGCGGTGGCCGGGAGCGGCCACTGCACTCCAGTCTGGGCGACAGAGTGAGACTCCAACTCAAAAAAAAAAAAAGAGAATGCATACATAGATCAGCTTGGTGTTTAGAATTTTAGAAATACATTCTCAAAGAAAGTGAATTACAGCATATGGTGTTCTCTTGTGGCAGAAGGAGGCTGGAGTGTGGGACTAGATCTTAGCAAAAGGAAAAAAGGTTCTGATAAACAGAAACTTTCCCCCACTTGTTATCTTGAAGAATTTCAAATGTACCAAAAAGTTGCAAGAATATACAATAAGCATCTAGATACCCTTTACCTAGATCACCAATTGTTGACTGTTTATCACATTTGTTTCATCTTTCTCTCTATACATATATATCATCATTATTTATAAAATATTTATTATTATTATATTGTGCTTAATAATTTGAGAATAATTAGCAAATATCATGACCTAAATAATGTCACCTATAAATGCTTCAGCATGTAACTGCTATTAACAAGGACATTCCCTTATATAGCCATAATACGATGATCAAATTTAGGAAATTTAACACTGATACAATATTATTACTTAATATATATTTCACATTTAAAATGTCCAATTGTTCCAATAATGTCTTTTATATTCAATCTTTTTTCTGATCAAGGATCTAATTCATAATCATACACAGCATTGAGTTATCTAGTTTCTCTTGATTTATAACAATTTCTTATTACTTTTTTGTCTTTCATGATTTTGACATGTTTATACTAAGGAATGGTTTATTGGACTACTTTTCTAGAAATATGTGCATATTAAAAAGAGCCAATGGAATTAGGACAATGTGTAATTCAAATAAATGAAATTCTAATCTTTGAGTGTAACACTAAGGCTATAACAAATTAGCCTCTTTTGAAATACAGCAAAGAAACATACAAGGTCTTGGCAGAGAATATTTCAAGAAGAGTTTCCAGGTGGGAAGGGCTGGTTCTATATGTGGCTTTATGTCTTTCTCTCTTAATTTTATGCTGCCTTGAGGATTCCTTATGTTGATTTCAAGAAAGTTTCACTCTTTTATAACCCTGACTCAAAGAAGTGTATGAAGATAATAATAACTACTTTGCAGGGTCACTGAGAAGATATGAGATAATGTGTGTAAAGCACCCAGCAATATTTGACTCAGCGTAAGTAGGTGTACATTGGACTGTGGACTTCAGTGATGTCATTCCCTTAGTATAACTTAATTCAGCTTAGCCGAAAATTCTGGCACTAAAACAACAACAACAACAAAAGAAAACTTTACTAATGAGAATTCAAGGGAAAGTATTACAGAAATCCCCCGAAGTAAAAAGATGTTAAGATTACAAAACACAAGTTTCTGATCTTGGTCCTAAATGATCAATGCAGTTCCTTGGGCACATTACTTGCCTTCCTGCTCTCTAAACTTCTGGTTTCCATGTGTTGGGATTCCTAGTACTTCCTGCTACATGGATTCACTTTCCTGGGTAACTAATCCTTTTTCCAATCAAATCTAAAAGTCCACATTGCAACACTCCCACCACCTAATAATGATGATAAGATGAACTTATATATTAATATATGTATAGGACTTTGCATTAACATATTTTCCCTCACATATATCATTCATTTAATCTATTCCACAACGCTGGGGGGTAGCTATTACTGTTATCATGGCTCACACAGAGTTAGGTAAACTGGTGTGCAGAGAGGTGGTGTAATTTGCTCAAGTTCACAAGCCTAATAAATAGCAGATCTGAGACTTAGCCCCAGGCTTTTTCTATTACATTCCGATGCACAGATGCCAATTATTTTGCCAAACCCCCTTTTGCTTTAATTTCTGGAAGGAAGGGTATACTTTATCCACTTCTGGTTAGCTGAATTCAGAACAATGGTACCTAATGCTCTTTAAGTCACCACTGAATTAGCCTAAACTTTTCTTTCTTTTTTTTTAATTTAATTTAATCAATATTTTTCATTTTGATATTGTGGGGTACAGTTAAGGGTTAGGTATACAAATATGCTTCATTCAGGCATCCTTGTTGATAAAGGATGTCTCCCCGTCCCCAGACAGATATTGACTACCATTAATCCCACCTCCCTTTAGCCTAAACTTTTCAAGTGTAGATTAACATCTGGAAAATTCTGTGCCTCCGGTGTCTATCTTAGTTTATAACGCTTGTGCCAAACAATACACACAAAAATGTGGGATCATTGTATCACAGTGAAACTTTGCAAGAGAGAATATTTGAGTGAGAAAACCCTGTTGTTTTCCTGCAGCAGTTTAGTTGGCCAACTTGACAGCCAGTCCCACTCTCCTCTCTCACTGTCTTCCAGTACAGAGGCTGGCAAAAACAAATACCGTCTTCTAGCTTCCTTTGCATATAGAGATGGCCATGAGACACAGTTCTGGATGGTGTGACATGAGCAAGCTTGCATGGGGACTTCTGGAAAAGCTCAGAACCTCTCCAGGAGCCTCTAAGGGTGACAGAGTAGAAATCTAGAAGGAGCCTGCATTCCTACTGACTTCACTGAGCTGCTGCACTAGCCCTGGACTGCCTACCTCTGGATTTGTTACTGTGGGAGAAGAACAGAAGTGGATCTGTTTTAGCAGATGTTTAGTGTCTTTTTACCTGAAGCCCAAAGCATTACCAACTGTTACAAAAAACTTATTGTGCTTATGGCAGCCCTAGTGCAGTTTTATGAGGAGCTAGGAGATGCGTTTTTGCTTCTGTCTCTGCTCTCCTTTTACATTTCATATGAGCTGCCCAGGAGTCATCCAAACCTGTCCAACATATATAGTTTCAGAAGAACCCACAAAGGGAAACCTAGGGCATGGCAAAGAGCTGCACACAAGAGATATCTACATAACAACTGTTCCACAGGAAATCCTCCCAAAGGAGAAAAAATGGGAAGCAGAATTTTAGAGTTCCTCCTGGAAGCCCCACTATATCACAGTGATGCATGTTTGTGCACAAGATACTTTAATATATTTATGAGTGTCTCATGATTGCTCTAGGAGAAAAGAAATGTGATCTTCCATCTTATAGGTCAGAAAACTGAGACTCAGAGACGTTAGATGGTTTTATTAGATAACACAGCAAAGCAAGACTTGGCTGTGGGTTTGTCTGGCTTCTGACTCCAAGAGGGCTGCCCTTCTCACTTCAATGTGCTGGTGGTGGGTATAAGGAAGCTTCTCTCCTTCAATGGACCCTTGTTTCTAAATGGACCCTTGCTGTCCTTCAGAATGGGTTGCTAAATCTTTTTATGCAAGGAGAAAATTAATCCCTGTGTGTGAAAAAGTATGCATTTGCACCAAAGTGGAGTAGGTGTGTGTAATTTGAGGTGTACTGAGAAAGAGCCATAATCTAAAACTTCAATAAAATAATATAAAATCTTTCTTCATCTAGGAGCTTAATACTTGAAATCCCACCATTAGAATCATCCATTTGAGTTACACATTGTTCTCACACCATTACCCACCCTTAAAATAAAAATATAGCAGAGAAAATATCATAGTGCCAAATTACTAATAACACTTCTCTGCCTTCTAGCAAAGGTTGTTACTAGGGCAGCCTAAAATTACTAAATGAAAACTTTGTTAAATTTTCAGTGTGGTCTAGCATTCCACAATGCAGTGGTTAAAAGGTTTGGTTTGAGGAATTGAGTTCTGAGTTTCCCATTATAAGGTCTGTGACATTGGTTATGTTTTTTAAATTTAATTGTTTGAAAAATGGAGAATAATTTCCATAGAGTTGTCAAGAGGATTGCCTTAAGGTTTTACAAGTACTTGATAAGGTAGCTGGAAAATTATTAGATTAATTATTAGATGTAACTTTCTATAAATATCAAAAGTATGGTAGCTACAAAACTTGACAGTCTCATGAGGACCTAGACTTTGCCCTGGTAAAGGCAAGCACAGTGGGTGGAGGGCAGGTGGCCTGACTTCCCCCAGGCTGCAGGGAAGGGACAATACCAGCTCTGTGCTGAGTAAGACAGAGAATCCAATCCACAGCCTTCCTGTGTGTAACAGTGAGAATGCAAAAGACGATGGGTCTGACACATTCCCTGAGGCTGGTAGGAAAATTAGTAGATTCTCTCGTGGCATTGGGTCTTTTTACTGCCTTTTCTTTCTTCCACCAAGCCTCAAAAGGACTCAAGCAATGTCTTTCTTGTATGACCTTTTTCTTTTTTGACCTTTCTCTTTCAACATTTCTTTTTAAAAATTTCTTTTTTATTACCTCTTTGTAATGCTTTCAACCACTGACTTCGGCTCTCTTCATTTGATGCATAAACATAGAGAAGCCCATCTTTATAGACGATCTAGAAAGGAAAAGATTTGGTACATTTAGATGTAATTGCATCAGGGTTCACTTTGGTGCACCGGCAAATTTTTTGTTAGCCAAAAGAAGCCTTGAGTTTGCTTATATAGTACGCATTAGCTCTGGAAAGAAATGGAAAAAAAATCTACTCTCTCCCTCCCCCCACGACATTAACACCTCCATTTGTTTTATCCCAGACACTCCTACACTTTGGAAAATCACAGCAATGATGCATTTGACGGTGGTGAACATTGAAGTCTCAGCAGGGATGCCCTGGATTATGGAGAATTATAATATGTTAGTCATTTCACGTGTCTTAGGAGTGTTCTGGTTCATCTGCCTACCTAGTGCATGATTTCCTTTACAGCCCATTGGAAAATGTTTAACTGCTCTATCCTTAAAAGTACCTCCAGGGATGGAATGTTCTTTACTTTTCTGTGCCAACTTTGCCAATTTCCATATATTCTGATCAGTATACAGTTCATGCTTACATTGAGTAAAAATATGTCTCCCTGTTACTTCAGTCTGTTTTGTCATGTGATACCCTCAGGAATCCCCAGAATATGTTATTTTCTATTTCTTAAGACAATTGTTTCAACATTTGAAGATTGCAATGTCTTCTCCAGCTCCTTCTCTAGTTTATTCCACTCTTTTTGGTAAATAATACATAGCATTTGTTAAACACCTACTGGTTCCTGGGCTCTTTCCAAGCTACTTGAACATTTAAATCTTACTTCAACTCTGAAAACTATAGGAGTATGCTTTTTTGACAAATGAGGAAACATATTCAGAGAGAAGTTGAGCTTAGGGTTGTGTTTAGGGTTGCACAAACATTAGCGGTGGGACTAGGAGCCCTGTGGGGTTTCAAAATCTGTGTTCTTTTGAGTACCCTATGCCTCTGTGATGTGACTTTGCAGCATCTTCCATGAGCATGTTCTCCCCTGGTTTCTCCTAATTGAGTAGTATTTTTTTTAAGTGGGAAGTACGGGTTGTTAATAAACTGAATTACTATATTTCATTTTTGCTCACAGGTCCCTAATACTAGCATTGAGTAGTCTGGCCATCTGAAAGACAAGCCATCTGCCTTTAGATCAGAAAGGTAAATATTCATGACATAATAAAAGTGGGGCATGCCTTAGATTAAGCCACTTCCAAAAGGTACTTTAGGCATGCTCTCCATAGCATACCATTGTTTAATATGCTTCAGGGTGAAATTAAAACTTCTTAGCATGATGTGCAAAGCCTTTCTTTGGTCCTTCCCACCTGTTAATCTATGTCTTATCTCTTATCTTTTTCAATGCTTCCTGGGATGCTTTATTCATAGGGACTACTCGGAGCTCTCTAAATATGCCATACCATCTTAACCATCAGTGCCTTCACATCCGCTGTTTCTTTTGTTCCACTGTGTTTCCTGTCTTTGCTGTTAAACTCTGCTTGCCCCTCCCAAACTGAATGTCATCTCCAATTGAACATCTCTCTAGCCTCTTGGAATGGGAAGTGAAGACTTCGCATCTTAAGACACAATGGATGCTCTCTGCTGACCTCCCATCTTAGTACTCATTCTCACTGCCTTGTAGTTGTCTATTTTGCCACCTCCCTGTAAATGCCTTGGGATAGGGTCAGTGTTTTATTTCCTATAGTATGCCTACTACCTTATAGCACATCAGAGACACTCAATAATGTTTATTAAAAGACATTGTCAGACCTGAGGCAGGTCAGGCCACTGTGACTTACACTCTTGTCTTGCTTCCCCTCCCTCCAGGGAAGGCAGATTGGGAGACAGAATTTTAGCAAAATGTCCAACTCCCATCTGGGAATATTCCAAGCTTTGCTATTGTCTTAATTGATCATTTTGCAATAATGTTATTGTTTCTAGAGATACTGAGTCCATAATAGAAAATATTTAAGAAAAAATCATCTACCCAAGAAAGTGTCATTCCCCACCCTTTACCTGAAATGGGTACTGTCTCTCCACGGGTGTCTGCTCCTCGAGATTTACTTTCTCCACACATCTGATTTTCTTAATGTCGATTGATCCTTTTCTACTGCCTCTTTTCTGAATTAAAAAATGAGATGTGAGATATCTCACGCCATGCACCACGGTGCACAAGGAAAAGCGTAAGACTAAAGTTATGCTTGGGAGAGAGATTGAGGAACGGATGGGCAATGGAGAATCACATCTCATTACTCCATAATAATCAAAGTCCAATGTCAGCAGAATCTACGTCTTGAGTGTGGACACAAACACATATGCACCTTCAAAAGTAAATCTTTAAGCAGTACTTAATAATTTCGTTTGATAATCTTGAAATGTGTTTCAAATCACCTAGCATGTAGTTAATATACTCATGAAAATCAAGATTGAATTCTGCAAAGCATCTTCATTTTATTACAATTTTATGACAGTATTTCAGTATTGCTACAATGATAGAATTCTCAACTGTACAAAAACGGTCTATTTCCAGCATTGCTTGAGGGCAGCATTTCCCATCCTCAGCACTGGGGCTGGATAATTCTTTATTGTGGGGGCTATCCTGTGCACTGTAGGATGTTTGGCAACACCCCAGGCCTCTTGATGCCAGTAGCACTTACAGCCCCCCTCCCCCAGCTGTGACAACCAGTGTCTCCAGTCATTGCCCAATGTTTCCTGGGCAGGCACAAATGTTCTCAGTTGAGAACCACTATTCTAAAGTTATAATGCATCTTAACTGATGTTTTAAAATTTTTCATTTTGAATTAATTATACCTTGGTTTAAAAAAGGCAGTGTGATGAGTGGACAGAAGTAGATCTCTACTGCGGAAACTAAGAAACTTGACATTCTTTCATTTTGATCAAGCACTTCATGGAGACTTAGGAAAAATAAGAAATTGTATGAAAACAGTGGAATAAATGGTGTCTCACCATTTTGTCATATTCATAGTAGGAAAGGTTTGTTTTAGTCAAAACAAAAAGTCGCTCTTTGTAATTATTGGGTGACATTTTCTTCTTTTGCTGTGACCTTTTGAGAAGACATTCTTCTAAAATAGATTTTGTATCCATGTTATCATCCTAAATAAAATAAAATAATTAAAATGAATGTTTGTAGCACCCGGCTAGGTTCTCTTTTAATCTTTATATTTTTTACTCACCTATTTCTCATTCAGGGATGATATAAATGCTAATTTAATAATGAGACTGATTTAGGATTACAGAGTACACAACACTTACAGATTTTTTCTACTGCCTTTGCTTTGAGTTTTATAAATGTGCTGATTTTTAAAAAGCATTTTATGCATTTAACTCATCTCCCATTGTGAATCATAAATTCACCATCTTTGTAACACCACCACCTTCCAGACCACCTTGTCAATATCCTTTTTATTCCTGAAACATTCTATACATGTTGGTTGAATTGAACTGGATATAATAAAACTTTTTTTTTTTTAATTGGAGTCTCACTTGGTCGCCCAGGCTGGTGTGCAATGGTACACTCATGGCCACTCCAGTGTTGACCTGCTGGGCTCAGAAATCCTTCCACCTCAACCTTTCAAGTAGCCGGAACTACAGGTGCTCACTATCACACCTGGCTCATTTTTGATGTATTGTAGAGACAAGGTCTTGCCAAGTTGCCTGGGCTGGTCTCAAACCCGCAGGCTCAGGCAGTCGACTCGCCTCAGCCTCCCAAAGTGCTGGGATTATAGGCTGAATCACTGAGCTTGGTCATAAAACTTTTAAACAACTGAGCTCCGGACAGCTTATCATGTATGAACTAATTGATCAACTAAAATATCTCATTAATGTGGCTAGTGGTTTGACCAAGTTATCCAAACTACTGTGAGACACTGTCCCACAGATCCTGATCATCACCACATCTTTAGCAAAAAGGGCACGGATGTAATTTTCAATATTTCTAAATATTTAAAAGCAAAGTGAATTCCCAAGATAAAATAAAATGAAAATATATGAGGATACAAGAAGAAATGGTATCAAAAGAGATTTAAAAGAACTGAATAAATTAGTACATTTACAAAATAAAAACATTCTTGCTTTTTCTTCCAAAACCATGTAAAACATTAAAACTTAAGGTATTTAAAAATAAATCCATTAATTTTCCCATTCTACTAAGACTTTCGCTTCAACCTTCAGTCTGATATCAGGTCTGATCATGAAAATAGCAATGTTAAGCAATAGGCCAGAGACGAAATTTATGTTCTTCTTTGGTCTGAGAAATTGTATCATTATTTGCAGTCAGATATCCAACAGTTAAGGTCTTTGTTTATTGATAATCTGAAGGTAATTGGCTTTACTCACCTTAGACTCCCTAGAGCCGAAGTGTACTTGTGGGTCCTTAACTCTAGCTCTCAAGCTCTAAGCAAAAGCTTACTGCTTTGAGGCACCATCACTCATATTCCCTCTGGCTATGCCAGGGTCATGCATTAAAAAGAAAATATTTGCATACCATTTATCACTCTTGATCAGGAAGAACCAAACAAGCATTGCTCTGTTTGGATGGAGGTGGGTGCCAAATGAACCTGTCCAATCACTGGAGGGCAATTCTCACTAACCCAGGAGAGTGATGGGCTCACAATGGCAGGGCAGTGGCAAAAAAGAAAGACTAAGAAATACAGTCTGGCGTTGAATAAACCATGGGCAGTCCCAGCCAGCTTTCTTCCTGACACAGACATACAACTCTAAAGGCGAGAATTAAGAAAACCAGTTTTTATTATTTATTTACATAGACCAGGAGACTATTAACCCCTAAAATGTCCTTCAAGGACACTGTTTGGTTTATAGACAGAAATATGGAAATCAAATCCATAAAGTGTTGGTTACTTTTTGTTTGGGATATTGTTTTATCAAATAAAACAGGATAATTCTTTTGCAAAAGTAGAATGGGTTTCTTTTGAGCACAATGGGTGCTACTCACTGTGGTCACTGGTTTCTTTGCCCAGGACTCAATGACAGGGAAGAGATCAGGGCATAGTAGAGTCTGCAGGACCTAAGGAGGCAGGTCTCCATTGTGAACTCTATACATTCACTTATTTTTTACATCCAATGGTTATGATCAGAAAAGAATTTGCCTGAAACTTATGGAAGCTATGAGGGTCTAGTTTCGGTGAGTGAACACCCTTTTGGGGAGGCCATACCACACTGGACATAGTTGTAGGGCTCTTTTTCCTTTTATATTTTTACATTTAAAAAATTTACTGATAAAGTAGAAAGAGAAAATTGGGAATGTTTTTGTCATTAAAAAAATATATCCACAGCTAAGATGCTACTCCTCAAAGCAGAATGTTAATTAAATAGATCTAGTTAGTTAAATGGAAAGTTTACTTTTTAATTTTTTTCAGATGCTGGATCAACTTGTGATATTAAAAACATTGTTTTAAAAATGCAAAACCCAATGTCCAAGATAGTATACAGTCTTTTCTGGTACTGCATAATAATATACACACTTTTCTGTTTATAGAACTTTCAAATGTATCACACTAAAGATAGGCATTTTTTTGAATTTTATACAAAGATTAATGAGTCATAGAAACCACTGAAAAATTCACAAAGTTGCCCCTGTATACTGAAGATAAGAAGAACATTGAAAAGAGAGTATTGAGCCCTTGGGCACATTTTCCAATAAATCTCTAAGGCTTTACAAGCGCTGTTGCATCTGATGAAACATTTGTCAAATTTCAACATAACTGCTCATTTCAAAATATGGCCCTTTGTGACTTTTTCGCTTTTATTTAACAAATCATATCTGATATATGTTCATTCTCTAAAAGAGCTACAGACAAACAGAAGAAAAAGACAACACATCTCTAGATGTTTTTCTTTTCAAATATATATGTGCACATGCTTATTTTCTCAAAGATGGATTCACATACTGTGCGCATGGGTCTGTAATCTGTTGTTCTTATGTAACAAACACCTGGAGCCTCACATCTTTGAAGTACCATCCAAGAGAGCCAGTTTTTCAAGACTTTGCTCCCTAAGTTGAACTCCAGAGGCTTCCTAACACACTTGAAGAACTGTTTTGAATACTTAAGCTATCGTCATCTCCAGATCAGTTTCTTCTAAGACAAACTATGTGGTTTCTGCTCAGGCTTGGACCTGCTTTTCTTCTTCTATTTGCTTCTGTCCCTTCCTTATACTTCCCCCCTTTCCTCTAAATAGCCTAGATATTAAATTAAGGGCATTCCCTTGCTGTCTCTTAGTATAGGAGGTGATAATTGCTAATGACAGATTTTTAGAAATGCAATGTCTCCTCCATTGTATTAGGACACTAAATAAACAGGACTTAAGTTCTACTTAACTCAAATGCCTGTCCAACAACTAGCAAACTGCTCTACCTACTCTTATTTAAGGAAAATTCACTTGGAAAGGTAAGACAAAAAAACCTTTCAAAGTAAAATGAGATCCGAAACCTAGTCAATATTAACCAGAAATCTATTTCCATAGAGGAGCTGGTGGCATTTGGCTGGACATATTACAACCCACATAGAATAGACACATCAATTTGCTTACCAAATAGCCCAGGCTGCCTATTTCCATAAGCACATGAAACCAGAAAGAGATTAAAGCACAGGAAAGGCAAAAAACCTGACAGAAATCAATATAGTCTTTGCTATAAGGAAGCTAGCAACTATCATGTAACCTCTTACTTACATAAAAGGTGCATGTTGAATTAACATGACTTTTAATCACTATGGTTATTTAGAATTTATAAGGAAACGATATCATGAGAGTAAGAAGTTCAATTTGGAAGTTTTACTTGGCACACTTGACTTTGAGCCTACAGTGTGCCTGACACTGAGCGCTGGTTCCAGAAATAAAGATCAGCTTCCCATGGCCTAAGTGACAATGAACAGGTTTGAGAGATAGGGTTCATAACGAATTAATATGCAAGGTTGCTGTGGAATGGTGAACTTGGAGGAGGTTATAGGACAGTCATTTGTAAGCTGTGTCACCTTGGCCAAGCTTCTTCTCTGCACTAACCTTTAGTTTTCTGATCTGTAAAATGACATGGGTACTGATTCTCTCACTTTACAGAACTTAAATGAGAAAACTTATGTGAAAGTACTTGGCACACTGTGAGTACCAATCATGATTAAAAAAGAAAAATGTAGAAAGAAACATTGCAAGTGCTAGAGTGGAGTCCATTCACTTTGCCATGAAAGGTCCAAGGAAGAAAAAGTTGATATTTTTTAAGGTTATTAAGAAAGGTATCTTGGAAGAGAAGACTGAAATTGGACCTTGAAGGATGCAAGTGATTTTAGTAATAACAATCCTAGCTAATGCTTAAGGACGGCTCGCTATATGCCAGGCCATTTAGAGCACCTAACAAATGTTAATTCAATTGCTTGTCTCAATTGTCCTATGGGGTAGGTCATGACACCTCCACTTTATGGAGTAGATCCCCATCCTATGGAGTAATTTGTGATACTCCCACTCCATGAGGTAGGTTGTGACAAAGTCACCCTATAGAATAGGTTGACACATCATTCCCCGCTTATAGCTGATGAAGCTGTGATAGCTAAATAAATTGCCCAGGTCGCACTGCTAGTGTGGTGGTGCTGGGATTTGAATCCCGGCAGTCCGACTTCACACCTATATTCTTGACCATAATACTAATGTTAGAGAAGACCGTGTCTGCTGTGTGATCCTCTTAAACCAGAAAATGCTCTAACCTAAATATGGGAAGGCAGCCATGGTATGTCAAAGCTGGTAGGAACACTAGAAGTCATTTTACAGATGCCACACAGAGCCTTAGCAGCTCAAGTGATTTAGTCAGTACCATGCACCGGTGACCTAAGAGACATGGCCCAGGGAGCCAGATTCTGGTGTCCCACCTGGTGCAATATCCACTCCATGACAGAAACAAGCAGATGACAAGATACCTATGTGTTCAGCTAAATATACAACAGCCTTGCTGAGACCCATCATTTAGGGGAACTAGTCATAAATTTGGGTCTTACTGGGCCCATGGAGAGGACATTTTCTAGTAAATATTTAAAAAATATGACCTACAAATAATCTTTCAGCAGGAATCCCCTGTGGAAAGGCAGTAATTCCAACCCATATTTTGAGAACAGGTAAGAACATACAACTTCGAAAGTTAGAATACATTCTAAGTGATACAGAAAGGGAACAGGAGGAAAGAAAGGAAGGGGAGAAGGTATAGCTAGTTAAATGACTGTTGGATAGTTCCCTCAACCAAAAAGTATATTTCCTGACTGGCTCAGGATGGTGCCTTTAAGGCTTTATCCTTTAGAACTGAGAGACTGGCCAGGTGCAGTGGCTCACACCTGTAGACCCCAGTACTTTGGGAGGCTGAGGTGGGAAGATTGCTTGAGCCCAGGAGTTTGAGGCATGCCTGTAGTCCCAGCTACTCAGGAGGCTGAGGTGGACAGATCCCCTGAACCCAAAACTCAGAGGCTGTGGTGAGCCGTGATCAGGCCACTGCACTCCAGCCTTGGTGACAGAGACTCCTACTAAAAAAAAAAAAAAGAAGAACTGAGAGGCGAATGTAATAATTCCCTACCCCTTACTTGATTTAGTTATCCTGTCTTACTTTACATGTCATTTAGCTAAAGATTTTGATAGGTATCAAGATTAAAATAATACATGTGGTGAGAGGGTGGTAGAGGGGACAAGGCCAGGAAGAGAGAGAAGATGCTCCAAGTTGGGGTGGGATCTAAAAGGGAAAAAGGAAGGCCCTGTGACAAACTTGACCTTTAAGTATTTGCCCAAGCCCAGGCCCACTTATCTCCCTGCTAAACAACTGAACAAAATACAATAGTATGTTTAAACAAGAACAGAAAGCTTGACTCAGAGTGAGGTAAAATGGATTAAAAAGCCTTAGGATGCTAGCCAAAGACAAATATTGGCTCCATAGAACCTGACAGATCCTTATTTGACATGATATGTAGAAAAGAGAAAGTTACAGTTGATCTTGGTAAGGTATGAGCAGAAACCCTTTAACATTGACACTCTAATCTTTAGCACTTCAGAAGGCCATACCTTAATTGCTCCAAAATGAAATGATAAAAACCAGACACTTCAGTCACTTAGAAAATAAGAATTCCAATGCTATTCCTGTTGGAACTAAAATTTGCTTTATGTGTGAGATTCATCTTCAGAGCTCATAGAGCTCTTCTAAACCCTTCTTTTCAGCAACTCTTTCCTTCTGCTCCCTCTGTTCTGTCCAGGGCACTCTTTTCTGGGCACCTTCCCCAGGAGAAAAGCAATAATAAATAAACAAATACATCTATGAGGTAGCATCTTGTGCTGAGTTAGTTTAACACATAACACTGCATAGATGATGCAGGTTGGTGTGGGTGAAAGCACCAGGCTCTGGTGGGTTCAAATCCCTACTCTGTCTGTGCAATCTGTCATGTTACTTAACTGCTAAACCTCAGCTTCCCTATTTGTAAAGGGAGTAAAACATTAACCACCTCGAAGGATTATAGGAGTCAAGAGAAAATGGTAGCATAGTGTCCAGCACCCTAGTAGATGCTCTGGAAACCTATGCCCTTCCCCTCATCACTCTGTAGGCAAAGTTTTAAAAAGGACCAAAACAAAGTGACAAATTGAAGACAATGAGATGATACTTGATGATAAAATTTCATTTCTCATCTCCCTGTCCCCAGCTCCTGGGAGCAGGAGATAACGGGAGGCAGGAAGACCTTCTGTATTCTCCTGTCAACAAGTACCTGTCCATAGTAGGTTTGTTACAGAATTTCCATGCTGGATCCAGTTATTTTAAAATCAGGTCAAACTAGTTCCTTATGGTCTGTATTTGTGTCCCTGTATTTCTTACAAATAAATACTTAGATGTTATTCAAAGTGTGGTCCATGGACTGGTGGCACTGACATCACCTGGAAGCTCATTAGAAATGCAGACTATATTGATCTTCGCAGAAACAAAGAACAGAGTACCACATGTTCTCACTCATAAACGAACCTTGAACAATTATAATACTATAAGAAAGGGATTGGCACTAGTGGGAAATTGCCAGGGGGTGGGGTGGGGGGTGGAATTGGCAGTTGAGGGAAACTGCCAGGGGAGGGAGGGGCACACCTCATCAACAAGGGTACCTGCATAATGAACATCTGTATACTTAACCCTGAATTGTACTCCACATCGTTAAAATAAATAAATAAGTAAATAAATAGAAAAAAAAAGAAATGCAGACTATTAGCTCCCATTCCAGATCTACTGCAGTAGAATCTGCATTTTAGAGAGATCCCCTGGCGATGCATGTGCACAAGAGAGCTTGGAAAGTACTTATATAAAGCCGGGCATGGTGGCTCACACCTGTAATACCAGCACTTTGGGAGGCGGAGGCAAGAGGATTGCCTGAGCCCAGGGGTTCAAGACCAGCCTGGGCAACTTGGCAAGCCCTTGTCTCTAAAAAAAAAAAAAACCACTTATATAGACCCCAATATAGTTGTACCATTTTAAAATCCAATGAAATCATTGTGGTCCACAAAACTTTCAAAATTAGATGGTGCAACTGTTTGGTTCGCCTCCCTCCCATCTTTCTATCTCTGTCTAAAATAACTCCAAGTCCCTGATTTAGGGGGACTTCAGGAATCCAAGAACAAATATTTCTAGCTAAAATGACATTATAACAATGCAATTAAAGAAAAGAAGGCATAACTATCATTTCTTTGTCTCTTTGAAGCAGTTATGAAGCCAATATGAAAAGCCATGGAACGGCAATGCCTAAAGAAAAGTATAAGGAAAATCAGTAGAGGAAACAGCACAAAGCTAGATCGAGTTAGTGGTTTCCTTGAATGAGATTTTGAGCGAGGGGTGAATTTACAGTGAAACTATACAGTTCCAGCCTCTGGCTCCCAAATTACCTGCTCCCACCCAGTCTCAGGGGAAGCCCTAGCCATTTTCATATTCATAATTTTGTACTATTTTTCTTAAAGTGGGTTCCCCAAAGTTTGTAAGCTTCAGACCCCACAACACCTGGAACCGAACCCATTTTCTTATAGAATATGACACTGCAGTAGCCACCTGCCATTTAAACGCACCATTTTGGTTTGTTCCGTGGTTGCCTGAGTCTGTCGCAGTGGTGTCTGTTCTTGCAGGAACACAGTCCCAGCTGTCGTCTTTCCAGCAGCAGCAAGTTGTCTCACATATTCCCGGCTGCTGGGTCAGAAATGGCTACATTACTCAGTGCCCCCAAAACATTTATTGTCCTGCAGGGCCTTACACAATCCCACAGGAAACCACGCTCAACACTTAGCCAACACTTGTTGATCTGATTGAATGCAACAAAAATGGAGACAAAAGCATATTTCCTAAAGGTTCCAACTTTGATAACTACAGCTCCTATTTTTCCCAGGCAGCTCTCGGGTACATGTGACAACCCTGCCTTTGTTTGTAGAGCTCTGTGCTGGAAAAGTCAAGAAAACATCTCAGCAAAACCTGACTGCTGACTTCTCTCACACGAGTCAGGAAACCATTAGGTAACGCCAAAGTGCACAGAGAATAAGCAATGAAAACTTCAACTCGACACTTGGACAAAGGGAGGCAGGAGAAAAAAGAACAGTTAATATGATAAAAAAGGAGCATATTCCCACAGTTTAAATTGTTAAGAAATTCAGAAATGGAAAAGATTGATTTTGCTAATGTATGATGCACCCAGATTGCAAAGAAAAAGTGTGATTATCACTTGACATCATTATAACAACATTCCAGCTTTTGGCTTTACCCCTTCCACCGTTTTCTCTGGTGCACACTGACTGGCCATGTAGAACACTTCTGATGACATATTTTATTTTCTGCTATGGATAGCTAAGAGAATTAATCATCCTTTTGGAATGCATTGACAGTGTACTAACTTATAAATTGTTGGGTATTTGAACTTATTTGTAAATATATGTGATGTGATGAAGTCTTGGGTTAGCAGAAGAGGGTGATGCTACTGACTTCCAAAGAAATATTCCTTTGGGTAGACATGGAATTAGCATCATTTCTATTCATTTGCTTAGTCAAGTCTTATCGAGACCCTGCCAGGTGCTGAACATCCTGTTAGGGGCTGGAGACACAAAAGCAAACAGAACAAGGGAGGCCACATCTTCAGGGGGCTTATATCTACTGGGGGGAGGAACACAAGGAATGGTTTAATAATAACAGTAAAGTGCGTAGAAAATAATTTGCAGAGACATTTTTAGTATTTCTGTTTGGAAACTGGAATTTGGAGAAGGGCAAAGGGTCCTTTAGAAGAATTCAAAGTAGTAAGTAAAAGTCAATGATAAATTCCAAACAGCTCTCCATTCTTTAGGAATAAAGTAGATAGTCATCTGAAAAATTGAGGGTGAAGCAGAGTAACAGTAGCATAATAACCTGGCCAAATAAATTAATTCGATACTCTGCTAATTAACTTTTCTCACATAGTGATTTGTATTTACCCCACCGCCTGTATATGGTAACACAGCAAAAGATTGATTCCAAAATAAATAGTAAACTTAGGGGCAAGGAAGGGGGTGGTATAACCATGGAAACACCTGGGCACAGTCTCTTGGGATTTCCATTCCTTCTTGGGGCTTACAACACTCAAGGGCAGCTGGGAGGAGTGGTTTCCGCTAAGTCAAAATGTCACAGATTTATTTACTTATTCTATTCATTCACTTCCTTTGCTACTTCTCCTGAACCTTTCGCTAGCTTTGTATTTTCCATGACTTTAGTTGAATCTTAGCTTTTGGCAAACTGCTGTTTTGATTACAGGATTTAATTTGCTCTAATTATACTCCGCATTGTCACCTTCGCTCAGTGAGAATCTTAGGAGCTTTCTCTAAAGCCTGTTCATGCAAGCCTTTATATAGCAGGCAACAACTAAAGGGACACCACATGGGATAATTCGACTCATGACAAGAACAAGCATGTTCACTCGTGCTTACATTATTAGAATAAGAAAGAATCTGGTAGGACTCATTTTTACCAGAGAGAGAGGGACAATGAGAGAGTGGGGTGAGGGAGAAAGAGAAAGGGGAGGAGAGAAAGGGGGAGGGAAAGAGAGAGAGAGAGAGAGAGAGGAAAGAGACACCTTCTGACTTGTACCTGACATCTATTTTCTCTCACTTTAAAAAATTCTCTTGATTTATGACTCTAAACACCATCTATCTGTTTATGAATCCCATTCTCAGTCAGGACCTATCCCCTGAATTCCAGACTCAAATTTGACTGTCAATTTGTCCATCTGTACTTGGGATATCTAATAGACATGTCAAACTTGAAATGTCCAAGGCCAATCTTCTGATTCACCCCTCAAACTCGTTCCCCCTATGCCTTCTCAACGAATAGCAACTTTTTTCTTCCAGTTGCTCAGATTAAAAAATGTGAAATCACCCTTGATTTTTACCTTTTCGTCACATCCAGTGTCCCATCCTTCATGAAATATGCTTAACTCCATCTTGAAAATGTACCCCAATTTTGGCCACTTTTCAATACCTCTACTACCACCTAGTGGTCTGAGTTACCATCACCCCTCAAGGAGAATACTGCAGTAGCTTCATGACTGCTCTCCCCGCTTCCATTCTTGCCCCTGTAGTCTACTCTCCACTGAGAAGCCAGAGTGATTCTTTTAAATGCAAGTCAAATCTTACCACTTCTTCATTCTGAACTCACCAATGATCTCCCCTCTTCTGGTCTCCTGGGACCATCTCAAGCATCATCCTACGATTATTCTACTTCATCTCACCACTCCTAAAACTGGCCTCTTTGTTACTCCTCCATTATTTGGAGTACCATCTGCCCTAGGGCCTTTGCGTTGATGATATTCTCTGCTTGGTGAACTGTCCTAGATATCTGCCTGGCTTATTTACTCATCTCCAGGCTTTGCTTCAAACGGCGTCTTTCTAATGAGCCCTACCCAGACCATCCTGTTTAATATTACAGCCTCACCCTCCACCCAGCACACCCAATCTGCTTTACTTTGCTCTACTTTTTCTTTTTTCCACAACACTTATCACCTTATGACATAATGCATAATTTACTTATTTCTTATCTCTATTTTCTGTCTCTTTTCACTAAAGAATAAGTTCACAAGGACTGCAGCAGCTTATCTCTGCAGCCTGCGCTTTTGCCATGTGTATCTCTTCATTGGGGATGTCACTCCATCACCTCCTGTGTTTCTTCCTTCTGGTGTTAAAATAATCAGTTTGGAGGCTGAGATCTGATGTGAATCATTCACACTTACTGGAATTGAAGATTAACGTATCACCTTGCCTAAGGGTGCTTGCATATCAAACCTCAGGTTCAGTGGTGGAACAAACTACCTTGTTCCTCTTGAAAAGAGATGGGTGAGTAGAAAATGGAGGTAAACACAAAGGTTTGTTGTTTCCTTCTGTTCAGACCTTTCCCAACGCCTGTGAAATCTTTACATAGACAGTTGGCATTTTATCAATTTTACTCCCATTTTTTTTTTTACTGAGAGTGGAGGGTTCAGGATCTAGATGAAGTTGGAAAAATATGAGCACCATCTGTTTTTGTAAATAAAATTTATTGCAACACAGCCACTATTTGTTGATGTATTGTCTATGGTTGCTTTTGATCTACAACAGCAGTGTTGAGTGGTTGTGGCAGAGATGGTGTGACTCACAAAGTTGCAAATATTTACTATCTGGCCTTCACAGAAAAAAGTTGCCAACTCATGCTCTAGAAGAATCCTGCCAGCTGTGGAAGCAACCTAGTAGCTTGGAATTTAGTTTAATAGCTCAATTTGACAGACATTCACTGAATTTACTGTGTACAAGGCACTAGAGTTGGACACAAAGAAAGTAGACAAAGAGGGGTATCTTTTGCAACCCTTCCAGCCCTGATTTCCACTTTCATTCGGGTTATTTTTTCCCTAAAATTCCAGCATGAAAAACTTCAAAATACAGAAAAGTCAAAAGTAGTTGAAGCACTCATACACCACCTAGAGTCAACAATGAACATTTTACTATATTCACTTTGTTATATATTCACCCATTTATTTGTCTCTCTATTCATCCATTAATCCACCTTACTGTCATCACCATTATTATTGTTGTTGTCATTGTTATTTTTTGGTGCTTCAAAGTAAGTTGCAGACATTAGTACACTTCATCCATAAATACCTCAGTGTATGTGACATTAATTAGAGGTTGATTCAAATTAGTTTTCATTTTTTAACTCCAATACTGTGATCTCAATAGCAGAATTCATTCAGCCAGAAGACACAACTTTACAAAAGCTGAAAACTGAGAAAGGTTATCAGGGTAATTGAGGTAAGTGCCAGGGGAATCATTCACCTCAATTTCTCTACTTTCTTAGTTTAGAGATGAATTGGCCTTTCAGGGCTGAGAGTGTTTTTGCTGGTGATGAATTCTAAGAACATTCTGTGGCTCAAAAGAGAGGGTCATAAGCTGTTCTCTTCTGGGATGCTGCCAAATACCCACAGGAAAGACAGAGAAAAAAAAAACACAGTTATGAGTTTCATGCAACAGTTGATCACATGTAGCTTCTGGGTCAAAGCCCTGATTGATGGAACAGACTGGATCTGTGCAGAATGCTCTCGTGATGGTGGACGTGGGAGACATGTGTTCCCATTTTTTCTGGATATGTCTGGATGTCTTCAACCACCCAGTACATTACTGGCCTTCATATACTAGCGTTTACCAAATAATCAGTCCTTGATTTAGAGCCAGTTGAATTCCTGGGTTCAGTGAGTCTGAATCTCTAATCTGGAATACTCCAAAGACATGTGTCATTTAATGAATAGCAGCTACACTGCCCTGGGAGGCAACTTAAGAAAATCTGCAAGAAAGAATTTTTGAGTTGATGGCTTAAAGAAGAAAAACAAATGCAAATGATGATGTGTTTAAGATCTTCAAGTACTTCTATAACATAAATCTTTGAAATACATTCAGTAATTTATATAGAAGAAGAAAATAAAATTCTTGAAGAAAAAAGAAAAAAGTCAAGTGGTTGGCTTTAAAGATTATAATGGTGTTATTTGGAATCATCTAGGAAAGGTTTTGTTCATTGTCATATTAGCATGAGGGTTTTTTTTTTAAATGTTTCCCAGGATTCCAAAGGCTATCAATAGTCTGTCTGAACACTCATACGTTCAGCTACCAACTACACACCTCCATGTGAATGTCAAGTGACAGTGTAGAAAGTGCTCAAAGCTCTATGTACAGGGTCACATTTTTCACCTTAAAAGTGGACCCTGCTATGGTGAAATATTATATGCCCCCTATTTCATTTGTGAAAATTCTCCCCTCTCTCATCTTTGTCTTTCCTCATTTTAAGTCGTCTAGTTTTTCAGACTTGCTCTTTTTTTTTTTTTTCCTGCAGGGGCCTGCAAATGGAAGTCCCTGTTTTGCTCTGACCATGCCACGCTTGGAGCGTCCACCTGTGACCAGCTTCTCAAAGACAAGAAGCCTTCCTTCCGATAACGGCTGCAGAGGTAGAGGGGATTCTGAGTCCCAGAGGAAACTCTGAAAAAAATGTTAAACTGAAAGATCCCCAGGAACATCACAAATCCATTACAGAGATGTGTTAAAATGTACAACTAAGCCATTCTCTCCTGTTTTCCTTTACTATGAAGTTGTCCTATAAATGCTGCTTGTAACGCAGGAAGCTTTCAGAACACTGCACTCCAGAAGTTACTGCTATGGCTGGTAGGATGAAACATTTAATCTCTAAAGTCTAGTTAATCATCTTGCTTGATGGCTGGTTACCTTGGTAATAATTTAAACAGACATATCCACTTTCTAAAAGGATGAATATTTGTAAGAGTTTGTCATTAGCCCCAAGAGCTTTGAAAATCTACCTCTTCTTTTCTCTTGCACAAAGACATATTTTTCCAGTTATCTATTATTATGAAACTACCTGGAAACGGAGAGGCTTAAAACAACCATTTTTTAGGCCGGGAGCGGTGGCTCAAGCCTGTAATCCCAGCACTTTGGGAGGCCAAGGTGAGAGGATTGCCTGAGGTCACGGGTTTGAGAACGGCCCGGACAACTTGGCGAGACCTCATCTCTACAATAAGTCAAATAAATTAGCCGGGCGTGGTAGTGCACACCTGTAGTTCCAGCTACTTGGAAGGCTGAGGCGGAAGGATCGCCGGAGCCCAGCGGTTCGATGCTGGGGTGGCCGTGAGTGTGCCACTGCACTCCAGCCTGGGGGACAGAGTGAGACTACAACTCAAAAACAAAAATCAAAACAAAAACACAACCATTTTTGGTGCTTGGAAAACTGGCTGATCACGTGCAGAAGACTGAAACAGGACCCTTACCTATCATCATACATAAAAATTAACTCTAAATGGATCAAAGACCTAAACGTAAAACCTCAAACTATAAGAATCTTAGAAAATGCAGGAGACACCCTTATGGTAATTGGAACTGGCAACCAATTTCTGATCAAAACCCTAAGTGCCCATACCATAAGAAATAAGATAGGCAAGTGGGAACTCATCAAACTGACAAGCTTCTGCAAAGCAAAAGAAATCATCAAGAGAGCAGGGAGACAGCCCACAGAATGGGAAAAAATATTTGCCAACTGTATATCTGACAAAGGCCTAACATCTAGGATCTACACGAAACTCAAGCATACCGAAAGGAAAAAAACAAACAGCCCCGTTAAAAAGCGGGCAAAAGACATGAATAGATACTTCTCAAAAGAAGATATACGGGCAGCCAACAGACACATGAAAAAGTGCTCAGCCTCACTCATCATCAGAGAGATGCAAATCAAAACCACATTGAGATACCACCTAACCCCTGTAAGAATGGCTATCATTAATACAACAAACAACAACAGATGCTGGTGAGGATGTGGAGAAAAAGAAACACTTCTACACTGCTAGTGGGAATGCAAACTAGTGCAACCTCTTTGGAAGACTGTGGCTATTTCTGAAAGAACTAGAAATTGATCTTCCATATGATCCAGCAATTCCCCTATTGGGAATATACCTGGAGGAACTCAAATCATTCTACAAAAAGGATACCTGCACACATATGTTTGTTGCAGCTCTATTCGCAATAGCAAAAACATGGAACCAGCCATGCTGCCCATCAAAACTGGACTGGATTTTAAAAATGTGGTACATATACACAATGGAATATTATGCGGCCGTAAAGAAAGACAAACATATGGACTTTGCAGCAACTTGGATGGATTTAGTGTCTATCATACTCAGTGATCTATCACAGAAACAAAGAACAGAGTACCATATGTTCTCACTCATAAGTAGACCTTGAACAATTATCATAATACTATAAGAGAGGGATTGGCAGGAGTGAAAAACTGCCAGGGGAGGGGAGTGGGGTTGGCAGTTGAGGGAAACTGCCAGGGGAGGGAGGGGCACACCTCATCAACAAGTGTACCTGCATAATGAATATTTGTATACCTAACCCAGAATTGTACCCCACATCTTTAAAATTTAAAAAAATTTTTTTTATTTGCTCGCAATTCTATAGGTTAGGAAGTTGGGAAGGACAAGTTTGGGTGTTCATGTTTTATCCACATGGCATCAGCTGGGGCAGTGAGGTGGAACTGGAGTATCCACTTCCAAGATGGCTTTGTTGTGTCATGTCTCAGTGCTTTTGGCCTCTGCCTTTCTTCACACGGTATGTCCTCCTCCAGGGCCTCCCCTTCATGTGGCATGGGCTTCTTTCAGAATGGTAATCTCAGGGTCATCACTCTTCTTGCAAGGCAGCTAGCTTCCATGATGCAGGAAGCAGAAGCTGCCAGGCCATTTCAGAGTCACGCCCAGAACTGGCACAATGCCACTTCAACTGTATTGCATTGGTCAAAGCAGCCACAAGCTCTGCCTATTCTCAAGAGGAAGAGAAGTAAACTTCACTTTTGACACAGGGGTATCAAGATCACATTGCAGAAGAAAAGCATGTTCGAGGGAGTTACTATTCGGCCATCTTAGGAAAATAGAATCTTCCAAAGGACAAACAATGGCTCTGGAGAACAATGTGTAGGTGTAAGGATTGCCATGTCATACCTCCCAATCAGACTTGCGGGGACAGGCACTAAGCGTTTCCCAGAGGGAGGGACCTGAAACTAAGAACTGAAAGATAAATGGGAATAAGCCAGATGAAGGAGAAGGAAAATTCCACACTGGGAAACAGCAAGTCAACTAGAGGGAGCATGCACATTCTGGAGCCTAAAAGAAGTTCAGCATGGTGGGAAGGAATGAGGAGTGCACCTATTTGTGTATGTGTGTGTGTGTGTGTGTGTGTGTGTGTGTGTGTGTATTTGTCCTTGAGTGAGAGTGTCCAGGGTGAGGCCAGGTCAAGGATATCTTAGAACATTCTCTTAAGAGTAATGAGAAGCCATTCAGGATTTTAGGCAATTGCTCATTTCATTTGCCAGTGATTTGAGGAATGGATTGGCCAGTGGCAAGTCTGAAGGCAGGAAGAGTGGGGTGACTATTGGAGAGGATAAACGGTGGCAGTCAAAATGGGGACTGGATATATTTAAGAGATATTAAGAATCACACTCACAAGCTTTCAACATATAAGAATGAGAGAGGAGAACTTGCATTTCAGGTTCAGGCAATTGACTGAATGTTGGGCTTTTTGGTAAGAATGCGGAAGTATTTACTAAGGACTGCAAAGTGCTGTATAGAGAGTCCATGCTTCTATTTTACTAGGAGACAGTTGCAGAAGTAATTATTTTATTTTATTATTTTATGGCACTTTTAACATTCATGTGCATTATCTCATTTACCCTTAAATCACCTATGGGAAGGTGAGAAGGGCGTTTGAGTTCCAGTGATATATAAAGAACCCAGGGAAAAGTCTTTGTTCCCCTCCTAACCTGTTCTTTGAGCAGGATCTGCACATTGGACCTGCAGCCAAAATGGGTGGGTAGCCCACTACCTAATTTTATACAGCCTTGAGGGCTAAGAACGATTTTTACATTTTAGTGGTTGAAATAAAAAAGGCCAAAAAATAATATTATTTTGTGAAAACTGAAAATTATATGAATTCAAAATCATAGGGATTTTATGACTTCACATTTCAGTATTCACGGTACAAGTTGTGTTGAAAAACAACCACACCCA
This sequence comes from Tarsius wallacei, assembly GCA_963574415.1. NCBI lineage: Eukaryota > Metazoa > Chordata > Mammalia > Primates > Tarsiidae > Tarsius > Tarsius wallacei. The sequence continues at coordinate 5,311 of CAUYQG010212726.1, read as the reverse complement.
TTTATTGACGTGTTACACACTACAAAGGCAAACTGGAGCTGTCTCCACAGAGAATGTATGTGGCTGCAAAGTCTAAAGTATTTACTATCTGGTCCTTTACAAACAGAGTTTGCTGGCCTTGTTTGAGAGGCACCACGGCCTTTCTCAAAACCAGGCAATGAGCCTTCTGGTGTTCAGAGAACAGAAATCGCAGCCATGCCTGCCCCTCTAGCTAATGACCTTAGCGGTGAACTATATCCCTTGCTGGCTTGTGTCACCTCCTCATTCTGCTGCGAAGACTCCCCAAAGCCTGCCCACTGCATTCCACCAACATAACAGCTTTCAACCCATTAGAGTGTGCCTTCTTTTTCGGTCTGTCATCACCTACCTAAAAACAACTAGCAAGTATTTTTATCCTCATCTAGACTATTTCTGGGTCCTTTCAGACTCCTACGGTTAGATTCTGTGCATGTGAACAACTGATGAGGCATTTAACAGATCTCTGTGCTTTGCAGAGAGAAAAGCCGTCTGCCACTTTCACCAAATGTCCCGGTACCATTTAAACATCTTTTGTCGTGTTTACGTCTTTCTCCCCTCACGCTTCCACCCACCGCATTCTACTTATGCATTTGTGTGTCTATGATGTTATTTATGTAACAAACAATCGTGTAGTGCTTAGAACGTGCCATGCTCATTTAATTCTCATTGCGAGCCTGTGAAGTTGGTACTATCATCGTCATTCTCATTCGACAGAGAGCCAGAAGCACAGAGAGGGTGAGCCCAGTGGCGCGCCCCAGTGGTGGAGGCAGCCTTAGAACCCGTGCCGCCAAGCTCCGCCGGTTGGGTGACAAGTGGACTCCAGTTAAAGACAAGTTTCCCACGACGCCGATCAGAACACCTTCCCGGGCCACACACCCCTGCTGGAGCCCTGCGCACCCCCAAATTGCCCGAGTGCGCATCTCTTCCTGGCGGGAGGGGCACAGAGGCCGAAGGGCAGCGGAGCTGGCCCGGGAGAGGCGGAGGGCGGAGCGCTGAGGGTAAACAGGGAGTGTCGCCCCCGCCCAGGGCCCCCGAGACCCAGAGACTCCCGCCTCCCGCCTCCCGTCCTCCCTGAGGCTGCCTGCCGCGAAGCGCTGAGTCACGGTGAAGCGACTGGACCGGCACCCCTCAAACCCGCCCTCCCAGCGCTTGTCCCCGGCGGCTCCCCGAGCCCCCCACCGCCGCCGAGGCTCCAGGTGCCGCCACCGTCTGCTGGTGAGTACCTGGGGCCCTCGCGGGGGTGGGCTAGGTGGGGGGATGCTGGCGATCAGTTTGCAAAAATCCTGCCCTTCCCAGCCCGCTTTAGACTCTAGGGGAAATGATAAAAGATGCTTAAATAGTACTACGAAATTTGGTGAACGTGGTAGATAGCTTTTCTTTCTGAAAAGCACTGAAATCTGTTAAACGCCCCATCAGTTGTTCACATGCATAGAATTTAACAGTAGGAGTCTGGAAGGACCCAGAAATGGTCTAGATGGAGATAAAAGTACTTGCTAGTTACTTTTATGTAGGTAAAAATACTTTCCAGTTGCTTATGTAGATGATGACAGGCCTGTACACAGCTCATTTCTGTGCCCCACAGTCCATCACCCAATAAATATTTGTTGATTACTATTCAGAGTGAATGTATTTTAGGATAGGCCTTGACTAAATAGAGGGTATTGCTGAGTAAAACCCCTCTGAGTAACAGCAGCTAACATTCTCATAGCACTAACTGCTTCTCTTTGAGGTAGGCAGTCTTTTTCTTCCCACTTTACAGACTAAAACTGAGGGACAGAAAGCCTCAGTTCACACAGCTGGTATGTGGTGAAGCTGGGATGCAAACCCAGGCCACCTGGCTCTGGAGTCAGCTTTTTGCTAAAGCACCTCTCCTGGTTTCAGTGGGAATCTTTGAGAGAATTGGTTATATTTTGCTTGAAGAAGAGATTTAAGGGATCGAGAGTCCTGCCTACAAGCACTTGAAGTGGAAAAAAGGGTTGATTATTTTCATTCTGTGATAGTTCATTGGTTAGAACCTAGATCTCACAAAGAGGAAACACTTTTGAATGGTAAACTCGGGCCATAGGTAAGTCCCGAAATATGGGATGCATTGCTAAGGGCAGCTCATCCATGATTTGCTTGTACTCTAGAAGACTTCATGACAAAGTTCAAAGACTTCTTGCCTGAAAAGTTGGCCCTGAACTTCAGGGAAAGATGGGTGTCTTTGAATTTAATGATCCTGGAAGATCCCTTTCAATGCCAAGATCTTCAGAACGATCTGGTGAGAGTTACCGACTTCTTGGTTTTTCTCTGTGTTCCCTATGTCACCACACAAGCTCCCCAAATATCAGCTTCACCGGTAGCACCTACTTCATGGGGTGGCACTGATGGGGGGCTGTGGTGGTCGAGAGAGTACATTGAGGTAAAGCACAGAAACCTCAGAGGTTCTTAGTAAATACTCAACTATCAGTCATGCTTCGCTTCAGGATGGAGATACGTTCTGAGAAATGTGTCATTAGGCGATTTCATTTTCATTCGAACATTGTAGCGTTCACTTACTAAACCTAGATGGGACAGCCTACAACACACCAAGGTTTTATGGCCTAGCCTGTTGCTCCTAGGCTACACACCTGTACAGCACGTTACTGTACTAGTTAGTGTAAGCGACTGGAACACAAAGGGGAGTATTTGTGCATCTAAACATAGCTGTAGAAGAGGTACAGTGAAACTACGGTTATGATGATCTTATAAAACTACTGTCATATACGCAGGTCATTGCTGACTTAAATGTCATTATGTAGCATGTGACTGTATTACTGACCCTTGTGCAAGGGAACTTTAAAGTTATATGAGATAACTATTGTAAATAATTGGTGGCTACGGGGCACCTAGTTAGTACTATACAGGTTCACCATTTTATTCTTGTTTTAAATCACCTAACCCAGGGCCAGTATTTAGCAAGCAATCAATGCATTGTAGCTGCTACTATTTTGGGTATAATTTTAACATACTTTATTTTGTAGTCTTTGGATAGTCCCTCTTTGTGACTTCTTTTTTGTTGTCTCCCCTTTTGCCCTCCAGTCTGTACAGCTCAGCATCAGAATACTCTCTTTAGACTTTGACATGGGGTCTTCCAAGGAGGTTACTCTCTCAGTGCTCAGCCGGGAGCAGTCAGAAGGAGTTGGAGCGAGGGTCCGCAGAAGCATTGGCAGACCCGAGGTATGCTGGTTGGGTGGCTGCTCCTTGCTTTCTTTTCAGAAAGGACACGTGAGACGTTGACCATGATTTGGGAAGAGGGAGCTAAGATGGTCATGAGCTGCCCCGTGGGGTGCCTAGGTACAAACTCTAAACTGGGGCCCCATGCGGACAGGCCCCAGCCCAAAGGGGATTTCTGTAATGTGGATGTAGAGGTCCTAGACATCAGGGGCAGCTGAACTTCATGAAGTGTCTCTGCTTCTCTGTGGACACCCATGTCCTACCCTGGTCTGACTTACTATCTGCCTCAGCATACACATCACCGGACAGGCCCATCCATCCTGTAACCCCCAAGTTTATATGCCCATACTTCAAAGCACCAGGGAGGAACTGATTCCCAACTCCAAATTCCCAGGAGAAAGAATCTGATTGGTGAGGCAGGTCTCCATCCCTGGCTAATCAGCCACTGTGAGGGATCTGGATTCATAAAGAGACTGCTAGAACCCAACTCTGTAGACCTCTGGTGAGGGGCAGGCATAAAGGAGACTAACTCTCTTTCAACATGAGAGAATGTTTTCATTTGAATAGGGGAAATTTGGGATTTCTGGGAAAAAATCTCTTATATGCACACAAAGGTATCAGATGGTGGTCAGAGCCCAAGGAATATAGCCCCCAGCGCCATACTAGATTCTAAAAACAAATTTGAATAAGAAATACATTTATTCTATTTTGAAAAGTGTAACTGGTTTGTCCCTCTTCTTAAACTCAACTCTGATATTTTTCTACTACTTTGTTGCTAGACCTAAGCTTTATACCACCCATTACATAAGGGTTACTTTCTTTACTTTTAAATCTTTGACAGGTATTTGTAGGGTTTTAAAAAACTCCTGGCTTTCCTCAGTGAGTGCTGACTTACATTGTTGATGGATTTAATGTTTTTAAAAAACATACTGATGTTATGAATTGACAAATTAAAGTGTATATATTTATGGTATACAAAATAATGTTTTGATATAGGTGTACATTGTGGAATGGAAAAATCAAGCTAATTAACATACACATCACCTCACATATTTTTTGTGGTGAGAACACAATCTCTCTTGGCAAATTTCAAGTATACAATACATTGTTACTACTATGCATTCATAACTAACTCCCGGCCCCTGGTAACCACCCTTCTACTTTTGCTTCTATGAGTTCAATTTTTTTAGGTTTCACATATAAGTGAGATCATGTGGTATTTATTGTTCTCTGCTTAGCTTATTTCACTTAGGATAATGTTGATTGGCCATTGAGGCAGGGGAAGACCTGTCAACCCAGCTCTCCATCAGCCCCATCAGACGTCCCCCTGCCTGTGCCTTTGTAGCTTCCTGTTTACCCCAGAGTGTCTTTTGTGGTCCATCAAACATTGGTTTTTGAAAGATATAGAATTATTCTAATGGCTTAATGGACAGGGGATGTTGGGGAGATGCAGATGGAGGCGGTGTCATATTCTACTAGGCTATATCACCAAAGAACAAGTGGAAAGAATTCTGGGACCATAAAGACACCTGTCAGTAAACCATTATTGTATGTTGTGGGTAGCTAATACTTTAATTAGTCCATCTGTCACAAGCACATCTGTTAAGAATTTCTTAATTGTTTTTGTCCTGAGGACCCTTTTGGCAGTCTGGTGAAACCTATAAATTTCTTCTCAAAACAATATTTTAAAATAGATAAAATAAAATATATAGGACTACCGAGGAAAACTTTTGTACTGAAATATGGTTAGCAGCATTTTAAAAAACAATTTGGTAATGTCATAATATACATTAAATAACAAGATTTGGTGGCAGTTCTAGTAACTCTCTAATTTCAAAGCTGTGAGGAGAATAAATGACATTACAACATATCTACTCACAACTGTAATATGATGTGAAAATAACTTCAATTTATTTTGGTGACAAAGCCACAGGTACTAGTGAAGACCCCCACATTCTTTTTTTTTTTTTTTGAGTTGGAGTCTCACTCTGTCGCCCAGACTGGAGTGCAGTGGCCGCTCCCGGCCACCGCAGCCTCAACCTGCTGGGCTCCAGCGATCCTTCTGCCTCAGCCTTCCAAGTAGCTGGAACTACAGGCG